>JAQZBX010113592.1:0-10092 GCA_029593785.1 Cabassous unicinctus
AAACTATCTTTCTGCAACTTGCTTTATTTATTCATTACCTCATTCTGAGATCCATCATGTAGATATATGTTCTTAAAAATTCATGCATATTAATGATTGAATAGTATTCCATTGAATGAATATACCACAATTTATTTATCTATTCTCCCACTGTTGGATATTTTGGTGTTTCCAGTTTTCTTCTTTTTCAAACAATGTTGCTCTGAACATTCTTGTTCATGTCCCTTGGTACAATAATTCTCTAAGGGTTTTTTATTTTCCTAAACATTTTTATTTTGAAATAATTTTGGACTTGCAGAAAAGTTGCAAAAATAGTAGAGATTTCCTAAATACTGTTCATCCAGCTTCTCCTAATAGTAATATCACATAAAACCATAGTACAATAATCAAGACTAATACTATTAACAGTTACAATACTGTTAACTAAACTACAAATTTTATCAGAATTTCAACATTTAGACCACTGTTTTACAGACTTTGCATTGTGACCCCTTAGTGCAGTGATTCTCAACTTTGATTATACATCGGAATCGCCTGGGAACTTTGAAAACTACTGCTGCTGGCCCTGCCCCCCTTCTAATGTAATTTGTTTAGGTCCTCATCTGGGCAATGGAAATTTAAAAGCTCCCTAGATGATTTTAGTATGTAGCCAGTGTTGAAAACCACTGCATTAGTAGATCATGAAATCAATTTAATTGATCATGCCAAAGATTTTTTAAAAATGGAATGGAATAGATTAAAAAATAACAGACTGCTTTTCATGTGGGATAAAAATTTTTGCAGGAAACTTCTTTTTCAATTATAAATATACATTAGTTTACAATGTAAACTGAATTCCATACCATGGTCATGGATCAAAAAAGTTTTCAAGTCATTGTTCTAACCTATAGATCTAGGGGAACAATTGTTAGGTCACAAAATATATGCATCTTTAACCTTACTATTTGCTGCCAAATTGCTTGCTAAAATATTTGCACTAATTTCCACACTGCCAGCAATGTATGAGAGCTCCAATTGTACCACATCCTCACCAGCACGTGGTATTGTCAGATGTTTTAAAGTTTTCCAATCTGATGGGTGTGAAATGTTATTACAGGCACTTTTCATATGAATAAGATGGGTTGAGTACCTTTTTTTTTTTTTTTTCACCTGTTTCTTCATCAGGTTTCCTTTTCTGGAAATTGCTTGTTCATGTCCTTTGTCCATTAAAAAAATGGGTTGTTTCTTAGATTATTTATGTATTAGGTGTTCATAATATATTCTGTCAGATACCTGTGCTGCAAATATCTTCTCTACACCCTGTGGTTTGTCTTTTCATTTTTACAAATGGTCTTTTGCTGCATGGAATTTTTATTTAAATATAGTCAAATATATCAATCTTTTACTTCATGGTTTGTGCTCTGTGGGCCCTTGTAAAAAGAAATCATTCCTTACCCTGAGATCATAAAGATATTCCCCTCTATTTTCTTCTAAATGCTTTAACATTGTGCTTCTCATATTTAGGTCTTTAATGCCTCCTTGAATTTTATTTTATTAATGAGATAATTGTAGATTCACATGCAGTTATAAGAAATAATACACAGATCCCTTGTGTGCTTTGCCCAGTTTCTCCAATGGTAACAATTCACAACATTATAGTATAATTTCACAACCAGGATATTGACATTGATATGATCCACCCATCTTATTCAGATTCCCCCAATTTTACTTGTATTCGTGTGTGTGTATTAAATTCTACACAATTTTGTCACCTGTGTAGGTTTGTATATCCACCACCACAGACAAAATATTAAAAAGTTCCATCACCACCCTCTTGTGTCCACATCCTCGCCCCATCCCTGCTCCCTGGCAACTGCTAATATGGTCTTCAATTCTGTAATTTTGTCATTTAGAGAATGTAATATGAATGGAATCATACAGCATGTAACCTTTTGGGATTGGCCCTTTTCACTCAGCACAATGACCTTGAGATTCATCCAGATTATTGTGTGTATCATAGTTCATTCCATATTATTGCTGTAGATGTACCCCAGTTTGTTTAATCATTCACTCATCAAGGAACATCTGGATTGTTTCCAGTTTGGGGTTATTAGGAATAAATCTGCTATAAACATTCTTGTACAGGCTTTGTTTCAACATAAGCTCACAATTCTCTGGGATAAATGCCCAAGAGTACAATTGCTGGCCATTATGGTAGCTGCATGTTCAAATAAACATGAACACAAAAAGAAACTGCCAAACCATTTTCCATAGTGGCTGTAACATTTTATATTCCCATCAGCAATGAATGAGTGATCCAGTTCCTCTGCATCCTCATCAGCATTTAGTGATGTCACTATTTTTATTTTAGCATTCTGATAGGTGTTTAGAAATATCTCATCATGGTTATAATTTGCATTCTCTAATGGGTAATGATTTTGAGCATCTTTGCATATGCGTATTTGCAATTTGTATATCCTCTTTTGTAAAATGTCTCTCTATGTCATGGATTTTTTTTTAAATTGAGTTTTTGAGAGCTCCTCATATATTCTAGACACAAATCTTTTGTTGAATATGTGGTTTGCAAATATTTTTTCCAGTCTGCAGCTTCTCTTTTCACCCTCTTCACATGGGCTCTTGAAGAGCAAAAATTTTGCATTTTGATGAGGTCCAATTTATAGATCTTTGCTTTTATGAATCATGCATTTACTGTCAAGTATAAAAACTCTTTGCCTAGTCCTAAATCCCAAATATTTTTACCTATTTTTCTAAAAGTTTTATGTTTTACATTTATGTATGTGATCTATTTTGAATTAATTTTGTATAAGGTGTGAGAGTTAGGCTGAGGTTCTTTGTTTTTGTTTGTTTGTTTTTACCTATAGATGTCCACTTACTCCAGCACCACTTGTTTGACAAAGCTACCTTCCTTCATTAATTTTGCACCTTTTCCAAAAATTAGTTGGACATATTTGTGTGGGCCTCCTTGGATTTTTAACCTATTCAGGGCTTCACAGGCTTCAGGCCCTATTATGCTCTGCTTTAATTTCCTCTGAGATATATAGAATGTGAATATTCCTTTTGTTATGATATCAACATTATAATTACCTAGAGTTTTGCAACAATACCTAATTAAACACTAATCATGCAGTGTGAATTTAACTTGATCATTATAGTCTCTTATAACTCCGCATGGGCTAATTCTAACAATTAAATTAGTCTGAAGCTATAGAGAATTGTGAAATGAGTCAGAGCTTAAATGTATAAGAATATACTTTTTACTTTGAAAAACTAAAAGGGAAAACTTCAAAACTATTAGATGGGGAGAGCAGAAGATTGGTACACTTCCAGATCATGGAAGTGTCAGAAGGAGAAACTAGCTATGTGGTTCTGCCAGCAAATGAAACTAAAGGTCTCTTTCTATTCTATATACTAGATGGGCCTTTACTTTAATATGGTTATGTCAGCAGCTGCATCCTTGAAAAGTTGTGTGTGTGTGCCACCCTCTACTATGTAATGTACTAGAAAGAGCTCTCTTTAGACTGAGAAACAGCAGATCTAGCGTCTATTCCCAGTTGTGTGTCTAACTCGATGGCAACCACTTAGCTCTGGACTTCTTTCAGCTCTGTAAAATACAGTACGATTGACCAAATATCTTCTGAGTGCCATCTTTATGACAGGTACTGTGAGGTATACTGAGATGAGCAAAGCACAAATCCTGCTTTCAAGTTACTTTCTACCTTGTAGGTTATACCTGCAATTTGTTGAGCACTTGCAGAAGGTCACCTGCTATGCTAAGTAGTTTACATATTTTATTTCCTCTAAGCCTCACAGAACCTTGTGAGGTAGGAGCTGAGATCATCCTCATTTTACAAATGTGGAAATTGAGGCCTTGAGAAGTGAAGTAACTTGCCTAAGGTCATATGGTGGTGGTCTTTCACCCCATATCTCATGGGTAATCATGATGAAGGACAGAATTCAGGCCATCAGAAAAGCTCACTTTGGTTGGGCTTCTTCATGAACTGTGTTTTATTTGCTGATATTTTGTTAAGGATGTTGTGACTATATTCATGAGGGATATTGGTCTGTGGTTTTCTTTCTTTCTTACTTTTTTATCTTTTAATTTTAAAGAAGCTTTAAATTACATAAATGTTACATAAAAAATATAAGGGATTCTCATATGCCCAACCTCCTCCCTCCCACACTTTCCCCATTAACATCTTTCATTAGTGTAGTACATTTGTTACAATTGATGAACACATATTGAAGCATTGACACTAACCATGATCAATAGTTTACATTATAGTTTACACTCTGCCCTGCACAATTTTGTAGCTTATGACAAAATATACAATGGCCTGTGTATGTCATTGCAATGTCATGCAGCACAATTCCAATGTACCGAAAATGCCTCCATATTATATCTATTCTTCTCTCTCCCTCCCCTCAGAACCTTGGGTGGCCACTGCCTTTATATCAATGATAAAAGTTCTTCCATTGCTAGAATAATAATGTCTATAGTAGAATAATAATTAGTCTGCTTTAATCCATTGTTCATTCTCCTGTCTTGAGGAATTGGGGATGGTGTTGCCCACTCTGTCTCTAATTGAGAGGGGGCTTAGATCCCGTGAGGCAGATGGATGGAACTATCTTGCTTGCAGTTGCAGACCTTCTCTGTTTCTTTGAATGAGCGTTGTCCATCATCTCCTTGTTAGTTGTCCTGGGTGAATCCAATGAACTGGAGAGTAAGTGTTACAACTCTGCTGAGATTCAGGGCTCAACTGGCACATGAATGGACCAAAGATTTAAGTCTTTGGGACATACATTTAACAAGTATAGTGTTAATTATAGGTTCAAATAAAAGGGGCAGAAGAGCCATGTGTAAGGTAACTATAAATGAGTCTAACTCTGTTACACTAAGGAGCATAAATTCCAAAGTAAGACCCACTGACGGCGTGTGGAATTCCTGAACTTGTCTGCCCTGCTTATAGTGTCTGGATGTCTCTAGAGCCCTCAGGAGCCCCACTGTTTGAGGCACTCTTTACTGGGGCAGTCAGTGAGATCCTGCTGAGACATGCATAAGCGTAACCTCTGGAATGACCTCCCGACTCCCTTTGAAATCTCTTAGCCATAAAAACTCATTTGTATTTAATATTTCCCCCTTTTGTTTTTTAAATATATTTTAAATTTTTAAAAGATACTTAGATTACATAAATGTTACATAAAAAATATAGGGGATTCCCATTTGCCCCACTCCCTACCCCTCCCACATTTTCCCATATTAACAACATCTTTCATTAGTGTGGTACATTTGTTACAATGATGAACATATATTGGAGCATTGCCACTAAGCATGGATTATAGTTTACATTGTAGTTTACACTCTTTCACGCACAATTTTGTAAATTATGGGAAGATATTTAATGGCCTATATCTGTCATTGCAATGGAATTCAGGACAATTCCCAAGTCCCAAAAATGCCCCCATATTACATCTATTTTTCCCTCTCTCTCCCCTCAGACTCTCCGGTGGCCACTGCCTCCACATCAATGATAAAAGATCTTCCATTGCTAGAATCACAATAAGTCTATAGTAGAATACTATAGTCTACTCTAGTCCATCATTCATTCCCCAGTCCTGAGGATTCTGGGATGGTGATGCCCACTCTGCCTCTATTTGAGAGGGGGATTAGATCCCATGGGGCAGATGGATAGGACTATCTTGCTTGCAGTTGTAGACTCTCTCTGTTCCTTGAGATGGTCATTGTCCATCATCATCTCCTTGTTAGTTGTCCTGGGTGAGTCCAATGAACTGGAGAGTAGGTGTTGCAACTGCTGAGATTCAGGGCTCACCTGGCACATGGATGGCCCAAAGATTTAAGTCTCTTGGACATACATCTATCAACTCTAGTACTAACTATTGGTTCAAATAGAAGGGGCAGAAGAGCCATATGTAGTAATAGTTCCCCCTTTTGGTCAAGGTCTTTTTCCAGATGCATTGTTAGTTGGCACTTGGTAATAATCCCTCGGTGCCAGGGAGGTTTATCCTGGAGTCATGTCTCACACTGGGAGGAAGATAGTGCGTTTATATGCTGAGTTTGGCTTAGAGAGAGGTGTGGGTTTTTTTTTTTTTTGTATTGTCTTTGTCTGTTTTGATATTACAGTAACACTAGCTTCAAAAAAATTGGAAATTTTTATTTTCTGGAAGAGATTGTGTAGAATTGAGTTAATTTTTTCTTTTTCTTTTTGTTGGTATTCCTTAGGTGGGAACTAATGGGTTCATAGCAGTTGCATGTTGGTGTGTCTTTCTTGATCAGTTTGCATGCCTCTTTTAATTGGTCAACGCACATGTATCCAGGTGTTAGACAGAAATGAGTATCACCCCTGGACTTGCGAAGAGAACCTGCTCCAGCATTAACTGTAGACTTTGATTTCACCACATTCCATCTATATCACACTTGATCCAGTATTTCCCAGACTAACATCTCTTTTTAAGAATAGTTTTTCCTCTTCCATTGAAAGGCTTTTGGGGCCCATCAAAGTGGGCACTGTCTCAGGCATTCTGCTCCCCTGAAGGGGGTAGAAAAATGAGACCATTGACTTCACCATTTTCTTAGAATCTTCCAAATGTAAGATTCAGTCAGTACCCATATCCCTTCTGTTCCCACCATCTCACTTGTTGGCCTTTCTTTCATCCTACAAGAATGTATCTTTCTGGTAGTGACATGATACTGATTTGAAATGAAAATTAAGAGGGCAATTTGTAAAAATGTGTTCTTGGGATTTAACAGGATAGATATGGAATATAGATCCCTTATCTAGAGAACCTATTTATTAGGCCATAAATCATTTGCAAACATTTATCATGTAATTGGCATCAAAGCATCAAAGAAAATGTAACACAGGGCATTTGGGGGATATTGGAATTGTTCTGCATTATATTGCAATGATGGATATAGGCCATTATATATTTTGTCAAAATCTATAAAATCATGCAGTGCAAAGCGTAAACCATAATGTAAACTATAGGTCATGGTTAGTAACAATGTTTCAATATTTGTTAATCAATTGTAACAAATGTACCACACTAATAAAAGATGTTATTAATAGGGGAAAATGTGAGAGGGGGAAGGGGTGGGGTATATGGGAATTCCCTATACTTTTGATGTAACTTTTATGTAATCTAAAACTTCTTTCAAAATAAAAAATATAAATTAAAAAAAGAAAATGCAATATATTACAAGACTAGATATTTTACTATCTGGATTCCCTCTATCACAATTTAACAAAATTAGATTTAATTATATTATTTTATTGCTTTGATAATATTAAACTTTTTGAAACTATAAAACACACTCCTTAAAATCCTGGGTCAAACATGAGATCTGAATGAAAGTCATAAAGCAGAGCAAAAGGGGGTACAGTGTGAATGCCTTAGTTAATTCTTCTTTAAATGTTTGGTAGAATTTTTCAGCAAAATTTTCTTGGCCTGGGGATTTCTTTTTTGGATGTTTTAAAATTACTAATTGAATTTCTTTGATAGTTATAGGGCTGTTCAAATGTTCTGTCTCATATTGAATAAGTTGTTGTAGTTAGTGTTTTTCAAGGAAGTGGTCCATTTTGTGTATGTTATCAAATCTATGTGTGCAAAATTTTTCATAGTATTCCTTTATTATTCTCTCATTTTTCCAGAGTCTGTTAGGATATCCTCTTTTCCATTCCTGATATTGGTCATTTGTGTTTTCTGTTTTTGTTGTCAGTCTTGCTAGATGTTTGTGAATTTTATGGGTCTTTGCAAAGAACCAGTTCTTTTTCATTGATTTTCTCTGTTGTTTTTCTGTTTTCAATTCCGTTGATATCTGCTCTTATATTTATTATGTGCTTCCTTCTGCTTGCTTTGGATTTACTTTGCTCTTCTTCTATTTAGGTTCTTGAAGTGGGAGCTTAGATTATTGATTGGAGAACTTTCCTTTTTTCTAATGTATGTATAAAGTGTTATAAATTTCCCTCTCAGCACTGCTTTAGCTGTGTACTCCAAATCTTGATATGTTGTATTTTCATTTTAATTTAGTTCAATGTATTTTTTGCTTTCCCTTAAGACTTCTTTTTTGGCCTATAGATTATTTAAAAGTGTGTTGTTTAGCTTCTGAGTGTTCATAGATTTTCCTGTTATTAATATCCAGTTTCATTCCATTTTTTGTCATAAGACACTATATGATTTCAATTTTTTTTTAAGTTTTGAGATTTGTTTTATGGCCCAGGATATGGTCCATCTTGGTATATATTCCATGCGTTCTTGAAATCAGGTAATGACAGTCCTCCAACATTGTTTTCTCTTTCTAATTTTTTTTGTCTATTCTAGTTCTCTTTACTGCTACATAAATTTTAGAATTGTTTTTTGATGTGTATTATATCTACTAAAAAGCTTACTGGGATTTTTATCATGTTAGCTTTGAATTTACTGATCAATTTCAGATTTGACATCTTAATCGATGAACATGGTATATCTCTCCATTTAGTTAGGACTTCTTTCATTTCTTGCATCAAGGTACTGTACTTTTCAGAATGCCATTTTTTTAAGTCTTATATCTAAATATTTAAATTTTTGTGCTATTATAAATGATACTGAAAAAATGTACAAACTCCAGTTGTTCATTATTAGCATATAGAAATGCAATTAATTTTTATATAGCTTTTTATCATCAAAATTGCACAACTTACAAGTTCTAGGAAATTTTTTTTGGTGGATTATTTAGAATTTTCTATGTAGACAGGCATTCTGAAACAGAGAGTTTTATTCCTTTCTGATCTCTATGCCTTTATTTCTTTTTCTTTTCTTATTTCACTGGCTAAGAATTCCAGTAAGAAGTTGAATAGAAATGCTGAGAATGGACATTCTTGCCTTGTTCCTCATCTTGAGGGGATAGCATTGTCTTTTCACTTTGAATTATCATGTTGGCTATAGATTTTTTGCAAGTACCTTTTATTAGGCTAATGAGGTCACCTTATATTTCTAGTTCATATAGAATTTTAAATTATGAATAGATGCTAAATTTTATCCAATGCTTTTTGTGCATCTATGGAGATGATCATAGGCTATTATGTTCTTTAGTCTATTAATATGTTGAATTGCATTGATTAATTTTTCAATGTTTTACCAGCCTTATATTCCTGGGTTAAACCCTTCTTCATTGAGTTGTATTATTCTTTGTATATATTGCTAGATTCAATCTGTGGTTATTTTGTTAAGGGCTTTTGTATTTCTTCTCATGAGCGATATTGGTCTGCAGTTTTCTTTTCTTGTAATGTCTTTGTATTGACACAAGGGTAATCAAAATTCATAAAATTAGTTTGGAAATGTTCTCTCCTCTATTTTATGGAAGAGATTGGACAAA
Organism: Cabassous unicinctus; assembly: GCA_029593785.1. Classification (NCBI taxonomy): domain Eukaryota; kingdom Metazoa; phylum Chordata; class Mammalia; order Cingulata; family Chlamyphoridae; genus Cabassous; species Cabassous unicinctus. The sequence goes on from JAQZBX010113592.1 coordinate 9,371, forward strand.
ATTAGTATTATTTATTCCTTAAAAGTTTTATAAAATTCACTAGTGAGATGATATGGGTCTGGAGTTTTCTTATTGGAGAATTTTAAACAGTGGATTCAATTTTTGAATAGATACAGAACTGCTCAGGGCAGGTTTTGGTAGTTTGAATTTTTTAAAGGAATTGATCCATTTCACCTAAGATGTAAGATGTATGGACATAAATTTATTTATAGAAGTTTTCTTAGCGTTGTTTTTATATTCATTTTTATTTTGCAAAAATATAAATTATACAACTTAAAAAAATAAAATCCAAAAATTTAGCAGTTCATCAAAATATTTCAGACTACTGCATACAGAAACTGCTACTATTTAAAATTGTACAGCATTATCATCTCAGTATGTAATGGTACACGTTTGAAAGTGTATATATCATATGAAGATAGATTACAACTTAGGAATTCAAATTTGTTCAACACTCCAGATGACATATAGTATAGATGACAGGAAACTTTCATATAATGTTTATTTTACAAACATGACCTCAGAAGAATTTATAAGTTAGCATCCCAGTCAGTTACATGAAAATAGAAAAACCAGCTTGAATTTAAGATAGGAAATCTTTCTGTAAAACTAGCAAAATTTTCACCCAAATTGAATTTTTAAAATCTGCCCCTATAGCAAAGTTAATGACATTCTACTGCATATAATGTAAAATACTTTTTAACTACTCAGGTCATATTTTG
>JAQZBX010113593.1:0-10092 GCA_029593785.1 Cabassous unicinctus
GTCCCTTTGATTTGAACCTATATTTGGTGGTGGAGTTGGGAGGTGTACATCCAAGAGACTTAACTCTCTGGGCTGTCCATGTGACAGCTAGACCCTGAGACTCAGTGGAGTTATAAAACCTACTCTCCAGTTTATTGGACTCACCCAGGACAACTAACAAGGAAGTGAGGATCAACAACCAGCACACCAAGGAACTGAGAGTGTCTACAACTGCAACTAAGTATGTCATCCATTAGCTATATGGGATCAATGCCCCCTCTTAATTAGAGGTAGAGTGGGCATCACCATCCCAGAATCCTTAGGATTGGCAAATAAAATATGGACTAGAGTGGACTTACTGGTATTTTACTATAGACTTATTGTGATTCTAGCAATGGAAGAAATTATATCACTGATGTGGAGACAGTGGCCACTGGAGGTCCTGAAGTCAGGGAAAGGGAAAAAGAGGGGTAATATGGGAGCATTTTCAGGACTTCGAATTGACCTGAATGACATTGAAATGACAGATACAGGACATTATATAGCCTGCCGTAAACTACAGAATTGGGTGGAATAGAGTATAAACTATAATGTAAAGCATCATTCATGCTCAGTGGCAGTGCTCCAAAATGTGTTCATCAATTGCAATGAATTTACCACACTAATAAAAGTTGTTGTTAATGTGGAGAAAAGTGGGAGGTCTGTGGAGTGGGGCATATGGGAGTCCTTCATATATTTTTATGTATAATTTTATGTAATCTAAGTATTTTTAAAAATAAATTAAAAATGTGTTTTTTAAAAAAGAGCTCTATTCAAATAGCCAAAAAATTAAATAAATGCTTATGTTAATATAAAAAATAATAAACAGCCTGAATTAACCACTTATACCAATGTCCACAGAAATGGAGAGAAAGCAAAACCTATTAATAAAGATAAGTACAATGGATTAGGGGAAGATGGAAGAGTAGAAAGCTAGAGGAAGCAGCAACTACATCAGAACTATTAAAAAGACAGGAACTGCTAAAAATCGACCATTCTGAGACTCCAGAGAAAATTGGAATACTGTGTAGCATTCAGGGAACTGTTGGGGCCAACAGAAAGTAACCAAAATGGCACTCTTGGGAGTACGGATGAACAAAGTTTTATTATGCATGGGCCTAGAGGACAGTTGACTCTCCAAATTCTGAGCCCTGTTTTCCGAAGTTCATAAGTTTATATAGGTGCACTAAGTGGGCAAATTCCTAAGCAAGCAGGCAGGCAGAGTTACAAAGGCAGAGAAGGAAGGTTAGCTTATCTTTCTTAAAAGCAGATGGCCATTAAGGAGGAAAGAGTCATTATCTATATAGACTTGTAAATTTCAATTCAAATGTGCAGCCTGGGGTGCTTATCTTCCTGATGTGGATTCCATGGAAAGAAAGGGAGGAAGGAGGTGAGAGAGGGACTAGGGACTGAGGAAAGTTTATTTTCTTAAACCTGTGGGTTTCTGCTGAGGTGGGGGTTAGGGTCCCGGCACTTCCCTTCTCAGAAGAACAGAGGAAGATGGTGGTAAATTATTGCAAATACCAGTAAATTGTTTTCTCTACAAAGCAGGTGCCCTTGCCCAGCACCCACTCTCACAAAACTCTGCAAGGGGAACTGGCCCCTGACTTAGGATGCTAATGACAGAAAGGGACATAAAAATCCATTTCCCAAAGATGATGGGAAGCAAAGGACAATCCTTGATCACTGCTTTACAGTTTCTTCAGATGTCTGATGGCCAAACTAGAGGGCAGGGATTGTTCTAACCTACAGCAAACAAAGGTGGAAGAGACACTAAAAGATGGTATGCTCCCTGAGAGCTGCAGACAACAGCTGAAGGGCTGCATTTGCTGGACAGGGGACAAGTAAAACAAGTGCAGCTTGGGGGAAACTTGAAAGAAGCTTCTGATGCCTTTGTGGCCCTACCTCATCCACTCCTCAAGGCAGTGTGCAGCCTGCTAGTACTGCTTTTGTTGATCCCTACCTAGGCTCTGGCTGGGAAAGACTGTCTTAGTAAAGTCCTCTTGGGGTGTCCCTGTGCCATTATTTGCCCTCCATTCAAAAGCAGCTTGAGCCAATGAAGACAGAATAAAAAACACATGAGAAGGATGGCCTGGGGCAAAGACTTACTTACTTTAGCACCTATTAGCACTTACTTTAGCACCAGGTGGGAACACCTGGGAAAGACAGGAGGTTTAATTCCTGGGAAGTAAAGGGGCCATTTTCCTGTAAACAGGGAAATTCTTAAGGTCACTAGCAAGCAGAAGCCCAGGATAAGACATAGGTCCAGAAAAGACAGAGAGGACCCGGCACTTTGCATTCACCTTGGGCTGACCTTCCAGATAAAAGGAATGAACCACTGAGGAAGAGCACTAGCCAAAGCAAAGCAATTTGTAAGCCAGTGAAAGGTGTTTTTTGTTTACATTTGCTTGGTATTGTTAGTTTCCAGCACTCAAGAAAATCTGTCTGTTACCAGTTGGTTACAAATTCAAGAAACAGATACTTCTAGGAATAAATCTCAGAGTTAACATTTTTAAATATTATAATGTACAAAGGCAACAAAAGATCACAAGAAAAAAAGAAATATAAAGGAAATAGTGACCCACCCAAAGAAAGAGAAGACAGAAAATGCAGAGAAAGTACTAAGGGATATCAACAAAACAATGAATGAATAATATGAAAATCTCAAAAAGGAAATAAATTTTTAAAAAGGAATAAAGTAGAACTGCTGGAGTTGAAGACCACAATAAATGAAATGAAAAATTACCAGGGGAGTTCCAAAAGGAGACTGTTGGAACAAAGAATCAGTTCCCTTGAAGACAAGACAGTGAAAATGTGTCAGGTTGAGTAGATGAAAGAAACAATAACTGTAAAAAGTGAAAAGAGAAATACCTTTTGGACACCATCAAGATTACCAATATACACATAATGAGAGTCCCAGGAGGAGAAGACACTGAGAAAGGGGCAGAAGGAATATTCAAAGAACTAATGACAAAACTTAAAAAATTTAGCAAAAGACATGAAAAACGCACATCAGAGAAGCCCAAATAACACCAAACAGTATAAATTTGGAGAGAAAGATGCATCATCACATACTGATCAAGCTATCAAATGCAAAGGAAATGGTGAGAATTCTGAAAGCTACAAGAGAAAAACAATGTATTGCAAGGCAGTCCCAATTACACTGAGTACAGCTATCTCATCAGAAACCACAGTCAAGAAAGCAGTGGATTGAAACACTTAAAGAGATGAAACAAAAAAATTGCTTACCAAGAATTTTATATTTGATGAAACTGTTTTTCAAAAATGAGGAAGAGATTAAGACTTTCCCAGATCAACAAAAGCTGATGAAATCATCACCACTAGATATTGCAACAAGCTATGCTAAAGGGAGTTCTTCAGCCTGAAAGAAAAAGACTCTAGAAAGTCGTTCATGGTGGAATAGGGAAATAAAAACCCTCAGTGAGGGCAAATATTTTGGTAAATATAAATGCCAGTATTATCATATTGTATTTTTGGTATGTAACTCCACTTCTTACTTTCTACAAGTGCTAAACACAAAAGCATAAAAAGTAAGGATAAATCTATGGTTTGGGACATATAATATACAAAGTTGTAATTTGTAACAAGTATTCAAAAATGGGCAAATGAAAAGGCATTGGAATAGAATAAGTGTATGTAAAGAATTAAAGCTGGTATCTAATCAAATATGTATTTATATTTCCAGGATGATGAATTTTAACTCCACTGTCACCTCAAGAAAAATATATGAAAAACATATCCAGATAGAAATGAGAAGGGACTTAATATGGTACAAGACAAAAAAATCAAATAATATGAAAGTAGGCATTAACAAAAGAATTGAGGTATAAAACAGGAATAAACAAGGACTAAATAGCAAAACGTCAAAAAAAGTCCTATAGTATCAGCAGTGAATTTCAATGTAATTGTTAAAATCTCCAGTCAAGACAGATATTGGTAGAATGGATAAAAAAAAATATGACCCAACTATATGCTGTTTACAAGAGAATCACTATAGATTAAAAAATATAATTTCATTAAAAGGGGAAGGAAGGAAAAATATATACCATACAAGTAATAGTAAAAAGAGAGTTTTGGTAGCTACACTAATATCAGCTAAAAGAGGCTTTAAGTCAAAAACAGTAAGGAAGGACAAAGATGGTTATTATATAGTGATAGGGTAATTCAAAAAGACCTAATAATTATAAATATATATGCACCAAACATCAGAAACCCAAAATATATGAAGCCAATACTAACAGATATGAAAGGAGAAATAAATGAATCCACATTAATAGTGGGAGAATTTCATATTGCACTTTCAATAATGAATAAAACATCTAAACAAAAAATAAATAAGAAAATATTTGAATGATACTCTACACTGACTAGGCCTAACAGACATATAAAGAACACTTCTCCCAAGAAAAGCAAAATACACATTCTTCTCAAATGAACATGAATCATTCTCCAGTATAGAACATATGTTAGGTTAGGGAACATCTCAATAAATTGAAAGATACTAAATCATACCATGTATCTACTCCAACGAGAATGGAATGAAGCTCAGAAGCAGTAACAGTAAGAAATATAAAATTCTCAAAATGAGGAAAGTAAACACTGTACTCTTAAAGAAAAAATCATAAGGGAAACTAGGAAATATCTTGAGATGAATGAAAGTTAAAATACAACACAGCAAAACTTATAGGATGCAGCAAAGGCATTGCTGAGAAGGAAATAAATAGCTCTAAATGTTTATATACAAAAAGGATGATTTCAAATCAGAGATCTAACCTCAAAATTAGAAGAACAAGAAAAAGGAGAGGAAACTGAAACTAAAGCAAGCAGAAGGAAGGAAATAAAAAAGATTAGAACAAAGATAAATGAAATAGAGGATAAAAAACAATAGAGAATCAGCAAAACCATAAGTTAGTTCTTTGAAGAGATCAGTAAAATAGACAAACTTTAGCTAGACAAAGAAAAAAGGACACAAATGACTAAAATAAAAAATGAAAAGGGGTATTTATTATCACCACCACTGGGGTAAAAAAGGACTAAAAGAGGATACTATGAACTGTATGCCCACAAAAGTTACATGAACTAGATGAAATGTACAAATTCCTAAAAACACATAACCTACCTATACTGACCCAAGAAGAATAGAAATCTCAACAAACCAATTACTAGTAAAGAGATTAAATCAATAATCAAAACCTCCCAACCAACAAAAGGCCAGGACCAGATGGTTTGACAGAGAGTTTTGCCAAACATTCCAAGAAGAATTACTATGAATCCTGATCAAAATCATCCAAAAAAATTGAAGAGAAGGGAACATTCACTAATTCATTCCAAACGCCAACATTACCCTCATACCAAAGCCAGATGGAAATAACACAAGAACACAAAATTAAAGTCCAGTACCTTTAGGAATATAGATGCAAAAAGACTGAAAAAATACTAGCAAACTATGTTAGTCAGCCAAAGGGGTTCTGATGCAAATTACCGGAAATATTTTTGCTTTTATAAAGGGTATTTATGTGGGGTAGAAGCTGACAGTTACCAGGCCATAAAGCATAAGTTACTTTCCTCACCAATGTCTGTTGCCACATGTTGGAGCAAGATGGCTGCTAACATTTGCCAGGGTCCAGGCCTCCTGGGTTTTTCTCTTCCTGGGGCTCATTTCTCTCCAGGCTCAGCTGCTCTGCTCTCTCCAAAAGCCCAACTGTAAATTATCAGGTGAACGGCTTGTCTTTCTTCCTGGAAACTCTGCAGTGTCTAATGGAGTTTCTCTCCTTTCTCATGTATCTGCTTCTCTGTGTGTTTACTTCCCAGGCTCCAGGATCAAAACTCCCCAACCTCCCTTCTCTGCAGTGTGGTTTCTCTGTGAATCCCTGCCCACCAATGGGGTGGGGAATCAGCATGCTACTGATGTGGCCCAATCAAAGCCTTAATCATTATTTAATCAAGTAAAAGTGAAACCTCTGAATCCAATATACTCTAATATGTCCAGAGGAACAGACCACTTCACAAACATAATCCAACATCTATTTTTGGAATTCATAAACAGTATCAAACTGCTGCACAAACCAAATCCAACAACACTTTAAAAGAATTATACAAAATGATAACTGGGGTTTAAGCCAGGAATGCAAGTATAGTTCAATATAAGAAAACCAATTAATGCAGGGGTTCTTAACAAGGGGTCAATGAGCTTGAATTGAAATTAAAAAAAAACATTATTCTTGTGGGGATGTGTTGGTGTGGGTGTGATATAATTATTAAATAATACACACTATAGTGTGGACTTAGTAAGGGTTCCGTGGTCTTCACATGACTGGCAAAAGGGTCCCTGGAACAAAAAAGTTTAAGAACCCCTGAGTTAATGCAACATTCCACGATAAAAAAAAATAAAGGAAAACAAACAAACAAACCAAAACTCTTGATCATCTCAGTTGATGCAGAGAAGGCATTTCACAAAATCCAGCACCACTTCTTGATTAAAACATTTAGAAAACTGGGAATAGATGGAAACATTCTCAACGTGAAAGGGGGCATATCTATGAAAGACCTATAGCTAGCATCCTACTTAACAGTGAAAAGAGTGAACAATTTCCTTTTAACATCATTAACAAATGAGAATATCTACTGTTACCACTGATATTCATCATTATACTGGAAATTCTAGCCAGAGAAATTAGGGAAAAAAGTAAAGAAAAGAAATAAAGGAAAAAATAAAAGGCAACTAAATTGAAAAGAAAGAAGTAAAATTTTCCCTATTTTCAGATGTCATGATCCTATATAAAGTCCTGAAAAACTAAAATAAAGAACCTAGAAATAATAAATACATTTAGCAACGTGGTGGGTACAAGATCAACACCCAAAAATCAGTAGTGTTTGTACATACTTGAAATGAACAATCAGAAGAATCAATTTAAAATTTTTATTTACAAAAGATACTAATAGAATCATATATCTAAGAAAAAGTCTAACCAAGGATATAGAGGACTTGTACACAGAAAATCACAAAACACTGCTAACAGAAATCAATGAAGACCTAAACATATGGAAGGAAATTCAATTTCATAGATTCGAAGATTAAATATTATTATGACATCAATCCTACCCAATGTGATTTCCAGATTCAACATAATCTCAATCAAAATCCCAACAGCCTCCTTTGAAGAAATGGAAAAGACAATCATCAAATTTATACGGAAAAGTAAGGAACTCTGAAAAGCCAAAGAAATTTTGCATAGATGAACAAAGTTGGAGGACAGTCAATTTCCAATCTTAAAACTCATTACAAAACACAGTAATGAAAACAGCACGGTACTGAGACAAGAACAGATATAAATGAAAATAAAATGGAATAAAATTGAGAGTTCAGAAATCAACCCTCACACTTAAGGCCTAATGATTTTTCACAAGGCTGCCAACACGAGTCCATTGGGAAAGAAGTTTCTCTGCAACAAATGGTGTTGTGAAAACTGGATCTTCATTTGTGAAAGAATGAAAATGGACCCATACCTCGCACTATATACAAAAATCACCTCAAAATTGATCAAAGACCAAAATATAAGGGCTAGAACTATAAAACACCTAGAAGAAAACAGGAAAGCATCTTTAGGATCTTGTGTTAGGCAATAATTTCTTAGACTTTCCACCCAAAGCACAAGCAACAAGAGTAAAAAAGATAAATAGGACCTCATAAAAATTTAACACTTTTGTGCCTCAAAGGACTTTATCATGAAAGTAAAAAACCACCTACACAATGGAAAAAAACATTTGCAATCCACATATCCGATAAAGGTTAAATGTACAAAATATATAAAGAAATTCTTTGACTCAATAACAAAAAGACAAACAAGCCACTTTTAAAATGGGCATAAGATTTGAATAGACATTTCTCCAAAGATATACAAATGGCCAAAAACCCTATGAAAAGAGGACATCATTGTAAGCCATTAAGTTAATGCATATCAAAACTATAATGAGATGTCATTTCACATCCACTACAATGGCTAATATTTTAAAACCAGAAAATTACAAGTCTTGGAGAGGATATGGAGAAAATTCCTTGCTAGTGGCAATGTAAAATGGTGCAGTTGCTGTGGAAGACAGTTCAGCAGTTCCTTGGAAAATAAAGTATAGAATTACCATATGACCAAGCATTCCCACTACTAGATATATTCCCAAAAGAATGGAAAGCAGACTCCAACAGGTATTTGGACACAGATGGACATAGCACCATTACTCACATTTACCAAAAGATGGAAGCAACCCAAGTGTCTATTACATGATAGAATGATAAAATGTAGTACCAACAGACATTGCCCTATTATTCAATTGTAAAAATGGAATGAAGTTTTGATACATGTGACAACATGACTGAATTTCAGGATATCATGTTGAGTGAAATAAACCAGTCACAAACGGACAAATAGTGTATGATCTCAATGAAATGAAATAATTAGAATAAGAAAACTCATAAAATAAGAATCTAAAATACAGGTAACCGGCAGATGGGATGGGGAAGGGAATAGGGAGTTAAGGCTTTAAATGTACAGAGTTTCTCTTTGGGATTATGGAAAATTTTTGGTAAGGGACGGAGAATGTAATTAACAGCAGTGAATTATACATTCAAATGTGGTTAAAAGGGGAAATTTTAGGTTGTATATATGGAACTAGATGGAATAAAAACTTCTATGAAAAGAGCAACACAGCAGTGAATCCTAAATTCAACCATGAACTATAGTTAATAATACAATTATAAAAATGTGCTTTCATCAATTGGAAAAAATGTACAAAATCAGTGCAAGCTGTTAATAATAGAGTGGTATAGAGGAATCCTGTGTTTTATGTCTGAATGTGCTGTAAACCCACAACTTCTCCAATTAAAAAGGACATTAAGCAGAAACTAAAATTGTATGAATAAAGCATGGACCGTATTTAATAATGATGTTGGTTCATTAATTGTAACAAATATACCATGGTTATTTAAGATTTAATAATATTGGAAACTGAGTGAGAGGTATGTGGGAACTCTTTGTACTCTCTTTGCAATGTTTTCTAACAGTGTTCTAGAAAATAGTTTATGTTAATAACCTAAAGAAAAAAAGTGTACAAATCTAGACCTAATCTAATTGTTCCAAATTTCATAGACTTAGGTTAAAAGCCCAGAGTCCATAAACATGAACAGAAATAATGGAAAATTTGAAGATAATTCACTCAAAACAACATTAATTCAGAAAATATATTAGTGGCCTTCATTTTATATCAAATTTCTGTTTTGAGAATAAAAGATCAGCTATACAATTTTTAATCATAGACATCTTTTCATAAGCCCTGTTAAATTGTTTTAAATAGGAATTTTATTATACACATGTTAGCATAGTCACTATTGTGACTTAAATTCAGTTTTCCTTATACTCCAAATCTAAATTTCACAACTTATTTCTCAATCAAGGTCAAAAAAATTAGTTCAAATAATACTATTGATTAATAATCTGGCATCTTTATTCTTATCAAAATTTTGATGAAATCTCCTTAGACCCAAATGCAAGTATATTAAGGTGATTTAACTCCATCTGTTTTATCTAATTCATTTATACCATATTACCCTATAATTATAGATTTAATTGAAATGACAGTCATATAGCAAAAGAAATCAATACCTAAACTATCATCACTTAAAACACTATTTCTTCTTTTTCACAGATAGATTTCTCCTCATCACTCATGTACGTGATTCCTCCTACAATCAATTCAGTTACCTTTTCTTCAAGTCCTCTCCTGTGAGAGGAGGAGAGCTGAATCTATAGCTCTGAGATTGATGAAGGAAGTAAAGAGCAAGGCAGAAGATAAAATATTCCACTTAGAAGAGGCTAGAAAACAGGACTCCTCTCACACCATCCTTTTTAAGCAGTCACCAAAATGTAAATGACAAACTATGGAACAAGTGTGCACATTGCCATTGCACCAGCTCATCTAGAAGGTAAACCCACCACCACTTCATGTATTTTCAGAATTCCACTTTCTATCCATTACATTGTGTTTGGTTGCAAATAATAGAAA
>JAQZBX010113594.1:0-10090 GCA_029593785.1 Cabassous unicinctus
AGAAAAAGAAACAAGGAAGATGAACAGACACAGCAAGTTCAAATAACGAGGAGGTGGGGAGAAATAAATAAAATAAATATTTAAAAAAGAAAAGACAGTGCAGAGACTAAATCAACCCTTTTTGCCTTTTTCTCTCTCTGCCTAGACTAGCACACAAGTACACGTTGGGACTTGTAATCTGTAAATCGACCCTTTTTTGCCCTTTTTTTGCCCTTTTTCCCTCTCTCTGGCTGAACCAGCCCCAAGTATCCCAGGGACACATATCTGTTATTTTCTTTCTCTACTCTCATTTTCTTAATAAACTACTGGCCTAACTAAACTGGCATGTTCTTAAATTCTTTTTTGTAACATAGCCAAGGACCTAGAGAAAATCCAGCAACACAAGTAGCGCAATGTTTGGCACTTAGTAAGTGCTCAATAGATATTGGTATTTTGTAGTGTTGATGATGATGTATTTTTGGAGTTTCAGGAACTGACAGTAGGAAACATCTTTCTTTTGTTAACATGTCACAGGCCTCTGGTTTGGTCTTTATTCGAGGATGTCGCTGGGGTGAAGGGGTATTCTGGGCCCACATTTCAGCATCTGGGGTAGGGCTGTTAGCTATAGAACATTCATTTCCTTATTTATGAATAGACCCACGGGGTGAGAACATCCCAAATTGTCATTATGAAATCCTGGCTGCTTACCTATTGACTTAGTGATGCTGGAGGGGTTTGTGTGTGTGTGTGGGGTGGGGGGGACAAGTGGCATGATCAAGGAGTCAGGGTTCTTCACATTTATGAGGGGCAAGATCGCAGAATGCCAAGGGCACATTTGGAAAAGATGGGAGCAGACATGGCAGGAAAGAAGGCAGAGGCTGCTCTGGGTAATTTGTCCCAGTTGTCCTGTGAAGGCCCCCTTCTCCCTTCCCAGGCCTGTGAATATGGACAATTTTGTTGTTGGGTTGAGATGGAGAGAAATTTGGGCAGACTTAGGAAATTATTGGGATCTATAAGCCCTTGGTGAATGCCTCAGGTGAGATCAGGTGAGGACCAGAAGACTATTACTCTACCCTTATTGTGAGGGATATGCCATGTGCCCACAGTTTCCTAAAGAAAACTATTTCCTCAGGATGGACCCGAGGGGTAGAAAAGTCTTTTTTAGTACAGAATGCCTCCATCCCGGGCTCATCTCGGTGGCCCTGCTTCCCTGTCAGCCATTCCTTCTCTGCTTCTTCCACTCCACATCCTGGCAATATCATTTTGAGCAGCTCTGAAATTTTCCCCTTCCTTCTCCAAGCAGAAGGAGAAAAAAATTCACAGACAGGAATGATAAATCAGTCTTGCTGCTTACTGCTTTGGCTACTCCAGGAAGTACTAGAATTAGTTTGAAAGGAAGAGATAATACATGATAGGGATGTATGTCGTTTTCAGCACTCCCATGTCAATACTGAAGGCCCACAGGGGTGGGGGTGGCTGGGAAGACATCTCAATAATATGCTAGCCGATTGAGGACGCTCAGGCCCAGGTTGAAGGTTGCTATTTGGACTGTGGGATTCCATCAAAATTAGTGCCATTTTGGTCCTGACTCTTGAGCCAGGAGAGAAAGGATTGAATCATTGTAATTTCCTAGTTTGCCTCTCCAGTAGAAGCCACAATCCCTAGGTCAGGGATTGGAAAGGTTTTTGTTTTGGGGTAGAGGTAGAGATAGGGCCTGGGGGAGGATTGGTCAGTCAAGGAGAGAATGGCTAAGTGGCAGCAGAATGGCAAATGGGAAGTCATGTTAGACAATGAGAGGTGAGTTCCCTCTATGCTGTACTTTTGAGAATTGGTCCCCTGTCTACAAGATGGGTAGGTGATGAGAGTTGCTATCTAAAGATTCACCTTTGAGAAATCCCTTAGAAGAGAGAGGGGCCCCCTTCTCAAGGACCATTTTCCTAAAACTAGCCACACTGACGCTGTCAAGGTGGCCTCGGGGAAGGTCAAGCCTGGCAGGGCCCCCGGCCTGGGGGCGTCTCCCTGGCTGAGAGCTGTGGGCATGGTGGTGTCCTCCCTCTCGCTGGCCTGCCCCCTCTCCTCACACCTCCGCAGAAGAATCCACAGGGCGGCCTGCACCAAGGCCTAGTGGACCTTAGTCCTGAGTCCTTGACTCCGCCGGCCCTGGCAGAGTGAATCAGGATGCTATCAGTAATCTCTCTGAGCCTCAGTTTCCTGGTTTATAAAACGGGGATGGTAATCCCTCCTTCCCAGGGTTTCTGTAGAATGAACTAAGTGGAACTCAAGCATTTAACACAGTGTTGGGCACATTATTGCCGCTTAGTAAATGGTAGTGGACCGTTATAAATAATAGCTCTATTTTCGGTTTCATCTGCCTGAGCATAGTAACCACTGCCAAGAGCCAGAAGTAGCAAGAAGTTTAGACTTCAGCTGAGTCCCAAACCCCAACAGCCTACTTGCAGGGTGGGGAGAGGAGACTTGGCAGTAGTCAAGGATATTATTGTCTTAGTTACTGGTTTTGAGAGGGTCCAATAAATAGCATCCTTCTTCCCTGTCTGAATCCCAAACCAAGTGAAAAATAAGACAAAAGCCTGAGGGAGAGAGGTGATCAAAGTTTCACCTTTATTCTGATTAAACTGATTTGGGAGATTAAAGGGATTTCTTACCGCCTAACCCCAGAATGAGACTTCTCAACCCTACACGGACAAAGCTGGATGGGCCTGCCCTTCTAACCTTACAGGGTGAAGGGGCTGCTGATCCCTGGGGGGTGCTCTTCTGGGGCCACCCGTGAGGGCAGCCGCTCCACCTCCAGGGGGAGAGTGGTCAGGTGTGTCCCTAACGGAACTCCTTCCATAGGAAGAAAAATGGTGAGGGAGGAAGGTGACTCAGCCCAAGAGCTGTCTCCAAGGCGAGGCAGGGTCTCCCTAGACGCTGCTAGCAATGTCCCCACCTCCTCCCCGACTTGGCCTGACGTGACGGACTCTCCACTGCCGGTGACTCCTTCCTCCACGTTCTGCAAGCAGTTCTTTGTTGAAAAAGGAAATAGAATCACAGAAAGTCAAGCCAGCAAGCAAATGAAACCTGGAAAAGACCTCATTTTGTCCAACATTAGGGGAATGGTAAAGTAAATTATAGAATATCCATTCAATGGAATGCTAAGAAGCCATTTAAAAAGGCTGTTTATGAAAGGTTTGTAATGATATGGAAATTATGTAGCATTATGTTATAATGACAAGCAAAAAAAGCCTGGTATGCAAAATTGTAATATAGTCAACTCAGATATAGTAAAACCTCCCTAAGACTATGCAGAGAAAAATGAAAAATTTGGAAGTTTCCAAAAGATTGAAAGTGTTTTTTTTTTTGTTTAGTTGTTTTTCCATAGTTAATACAAATTTTATTTTGTAATGGAAAAATCCAACTGTATTAAAAATAATACTGTTTTTCACAGTGTTAAGAGTTACACATTATCAGTCAAGCCAGCAATTTAGGATTTCATAGATTCGTAGGATTACAGCATGCTAGTGCTGCAAGGGATCTTAGAAATTTCCCTAGCTTAAGGATTTTAAATCTTTCTTTGCGTCACAGATCCCTTTCAAGAACTGCTGGAAACCGACTATGGCTTCTCCCCTTAGAACATTTCACATAGATACATACTGTCATTTAAGTTGCTTTCAGTTTCAAAGTACAGAAATCCCTACTCAAAGCAGCTTGAACAATAGAGGAAATTTATTGGCTCACGTAACTAAAAACTTCAGAGAGTATCAGTTGAAGCTTGATCAAGCACTTTAACAGTTCTGCCAAGGTTCTCGTTTCTTCTGTCTCTTTGCTCTGTCTCCTACAATGTCAGCTTCATCCTCAGCCTGGCTCCCCCATGGGTCCCGAGATGGCTGGTGGAAGGAAAGTTTCTGGGACTCCATTCTTATTCATATCTAGCAAGAAAGAGGGTCTTTGCTTCAGCATTCCCAGGAAAGGTCATAAGATTTGATCTGATTGCAATGGTTTAGGAACATGCTCATCCCTGAAACAATACCTGGGCCAGGAAATAGTGAGCACTGATTGCCTTTGCTAGACCACCTGCTCTGCCTCGGTGCATAGGGTGGAGTTAGTGTCCCTGGCACCATATTATTCCCCAAGTGAAGATGGGGACATGAATGTCCCTTACACACAAAATTTATTGTATTTAATTTAGGATGTTCTTAGACTCCTTGAAACCTGCCCATGTCCCCCCTGATTAAGAATCTGATGTAATTCAATCCCCTCATTTTAAAGATGGGGATTTGGCCACCCAGAAAGGGGCCACAACTGCTTAAAGTCTTCCAGTTCTCTGACTGCTGCTTTTCTCCCCAACAAATTGCCTCTAATGTCACACGCAATAATAGTAAGTCAGAGATTCATAAATAATAAGTAAAACACTTAGCAAATCCCTAAGCTCCCCTAGGACCCAGGACACATAACTTTTGATGAAGCAATAGGGTGGGCCTTTCCTCTAGAGGAGCAAAGAGTCCAGAGTGGGAGAGGTGGCTGAATTGAGCTGCTGCTGGCTAGAAGCCTTCCCTTGAAGACAGTATAGAAGGAAAGCAATAAAAACAAGGGGAGGGGAGGATTGATTATATTATTCATGCCTGTATCTTGAAGATAATCATTGTAATTTCCCTCATAAAAACGCTGCTTGCTCAGAAGAAATGACTGTATTCTAATAAGCACTTGTTTATGAAACTTGCAGTAATTGGATTGGAATGTGAATTATTAAAGTGTGTGTGGGGTGGCACTTCTTGCCAGGTGTTTAATGTTTATGTCAAATGTGTGGGGCTGGCCTGTCGGCTGGGAAGATAATACTCCCAGGAAGAAAACTGTTTAACTCTGGGTCAGGGCCAGGATGTCTTTCATAGATTTCCAAAACAGCTGGGTTGCAGAGTCCCTTACGGATCACATGGTTTAGCTGTCTTAGTTTAGAGATGGGGAAACAGTCCCAGAAGGTGAAGGCACTTGTTGAAGATTGTACAGAGGTGAGGCTGACAGGTAGTTGCTCCTTTATCTGTTTTCTCACCATAATCACACATCCCTTGTGGTAGAGTCTGAGGCTTGGCTTCCTAAATCTCCATTTTTCCTTCCTTCTACCTGGAGAGACTGGAAAGCTAAAACTACATTTCCAAGTCCTTCTAGGAGTTAGGGTTCCATCTGTGCTCTCTACAGCTGCGACTGTTGTGAGGCAAGGCAGTGGAGGTGTGGGTGTTAAGAGGCAGCCGTGGCGGCTGGGCTCAGTGTTCCAGTGTCTGGGCATCAGCTGCCAGGGTTTTAAGGACAGGTGATGGCAGCAGCTTCCTGATCTCGGGATTGCAGCTATGGTAGTTTCTCCTTGAGCTCAATAGTCCCTTTCCAAGGGACCCCTGACTCTTGCCCTCCTTGTCTTCTTATGCTTTTTATTTTTAAAAAATTTTATTGTGGTAAATTTTGCTATGCTAACCACACTTAAGTGTACAATCCAGTGGCATTAATTACAGGTACAATGTTGTACCACCATCACCACTATCTATTTCTAAAATCTTTTCATCATCCCCAAAACAGAAACTCTGTGTCTATTAAGCAATAACTCCCCATTTCCTCCCCATTTCCTCCTCCCCACCTGTAACCTCTAATCTGTTTTCTGTCTTTATGAATTTCCTTATTCTAGATATTTCAAATAAGTGGAATTGTGCAGTATTTGTTCTTTTATGTCTGGCTTATTTCACTTAGCATAGTATTTTCTAGGTTCATCCATGTTACAGCATGTATCAAAACTTCATTCCTTTTTTTATAGCTGAATAATATTCCATTGCATGGCTATATCACAATTTGTTTATCCATTCATCTATGGATAGATTGTTGGATTGCTTCCACCTTTTGGCTATTGTGGATAATGCTGCTGTGAACATTGGTGTACAAGTGTCTGTACAAGATCCTGCTTTCAATTCTTTGGATATATACCTAGGTGTGAGATTGCTGTCTATTGCTTTATCTGAGTGGCTAATTTTCTATATAAGACTTCTTTCTGCATGAAATACATGTTTCCTGCACTGAACTCTGACAGATACATCCCTCTGTGTTAGTACAAATTACACTTAGGAGGGGTAATCTCTCTCTCTCTTGAGCACGCATCTTACATTTCCTATGTCGTACAGAATATGGCCCCATGCATGTTCTCATAGAGTCTTTTTTTTTTTTTAAATATATATATTTTTATTTTACCGGGAGGTCCCGGGGATCGAACCCAGGTCCCTCCATATGGCAGACGGACACCCAACCATTTGAGCCACATCCGCCCCCCTCTCATAGAGCCTTAAGCTTAAGGAGTCCAAAACTAACCTCATTATCTGCTCCCAAAACTTACTTTGCTTAGTAACTTTCCTTTGTCTATATACTCTTCCCAACTTCCTCCCAGTAACTCAGGTTTGGAGATAGCTTTGGCTTTCTTTTTACTGCTCCCACATACAATCACTTGCCAAGTCTTACTGCTTCTGTTTTTTATGTTGGTCAGGGATATTGGTTTTAAGTGACCCAATTAGATTCAGTTAATGAAAAGAGAGAATGTAATGACTCACACAACTGGAAACACCAGCACCAGGCACGGATGGATCCAGGGGCTCAGAAAGTGCTATCAGAACTTGTTCTGTCTCTCTTTCTCAGGCTCTGCTTTCTGCCAGTCCCTCTCTGTTGGGGGATTGAATCATGTCCCCACAAAAAAACATGTTCAAGTCTTAATCCATGTTCCTGTGGGCATGAACCCATTTGTAAATAGGACCTTTGAATATGTTATTATTAGTTAAGGTACAGGCTCATTTGTGAATAGGATCCTTAAAGATCCTATTTAGATGAGGCCAAATTGAATGAGGATGGGCCTTAAGCCATATGGCTGAGTCCTTATACAGAGAGGAAATCTAGACAGAACCACACAAATGGCAGTGCAGGAAAGTAGAAGCTTGATGGAGAACCATGTGATGGAGGCAGAGATGCAAACCAGGCAACTCCAAGGATTGTGGCAAGCCAGCGCCAGAATGCGACAATCTCTGGGACAAGGCTTGTCAAACATTGATTTTGGACTTCTAGCCTCCCAAACCATGAGACAATAAATTCCTGTTCTTTAAGCCAACCCTTTGTGTGGTATTTGTCATAGCAGCTTGTGGCAGTTTGAGATTATTTGTGAATTCTAAAAAGGGATTATGTTTGTAAACTGCTCTGTTCCTCTGGGGGTGATCCCCTTTGATTGTATTAGATTCAACTGAGATGTCTGATTAAATTATGTTAGGATTAGGGCTTTGTTTCGACCAAGTCAGTAGGGCGTGACTCAGGGTTGAGTCCCCACCCCCTTGGTAGGATGATATAAATGGACACTCACTCAGGAAGACACACAGAAGATACGCAAGAGCTCGAGAGAACCTGGTCATTTCGGTCCCACCATGTGATGGAAAGGAGAAGACTCAAACAGCTAAAGCCCCGGGCACAGCTAAGCCATTTGCCTGATAGTTTGCAGCTGAAGAGACCAGAGCCATGAGCAGCTGAGAAAGCCCAGAAAGAAACGAGCCCTCCAGCTTACAGCTGAGATTGGAAGAAGCTGGACCCACGGAGCCTTAAGAGGAAGAGGAAGGCTGAACTCTTACAGAGATCGGCAACCATCTTGCTTCAACGTGTGGCAACAGACTTTGGTGAGAAAATACCTCTTATGGTACTTTGAGTTGGACTCTTTAGGGCCTTGTAACTGTAAGCTTTTACCCCAGAAAAATACCCATTTTAAAAGCCAATAGACTTCTGGTACTTTGCATCAGCACTTCTTTGGCTGACCAATGCCCTACCTGACAGACTAAGACACTCTACAATGGTGGGCCCTGACACCTGCAGGATCACATAATCTTTGCAGCAAGTATTGTGGAGATAAGGTTTATCTTTCCCATTATTTCCAGAAAAAATTCTAAAAAGAGTCTTATGGGGTAGATTTGAACAAGTCCCTACAAGTCCCACAGATGTTTCCTGGCATAAGGTGACTGATCATGCTTGAGGCACATGCCCACCTTCGAGCCAGGGGTGAGAGCCATTTCCACTCAAACAACTTGAACTGTGAGGGAGGAAATTCTGGTTCCCTAAAAGGAAACCTGAGGAGCAGTTACCAGAAGAGGGAATGGATGCTGGGCAGGTGAGAACCACAGGCATCCACGCTAACCTTCGATGCCTTCCTTCAGGTCCCCAACACTTCTTGCCTGAAATACTAACAGCTTTCCTCCAAGTGTTCATCCTCTTCTTCCATCTCATTTTATATAAGATGTTAGATTATTGCTCCTAATTTTTGGTTTTGATCTTGTAACTCTCCTGTGAAAAATTCTTCACGGTCTCTCAAACCAACAGAATAAGATCCCACTCTTTAATCTGTCCCTGAAGCCTGTTTCAAGCTGGCTTCCACCTCCATTTTTAGACCAGTCTCTCTCTCCTCATTTCCATACACTCTATATCCATACTGGCCTCCTTCTGTTTCATGAGGAAGCCCATGGCTCCCGCTTCTGGGACTTGGCTTGCACTCTTGTCCCTGTCTGGAAGGCTCACCCCTCCATCTCCATATGTCTAAATTTGACTTGACGTTTAAGGCCTAAATCAAATTCAACCTTTTCCAAGGACCTTCCCACATGTCTTCTTGGCTGGAAAATTTTACATGCCTCTGAACATTTTTTTTCCATTTCCACTGAGGCACTTTAAGACTTATGGTTTTCGATTTTATTTTGTAGGTATTTGTGGGCTTATTCTAACTCCCCTACAATTTGATAAGTTCCTCGAAGGCATGGGGTATGTCCTGTCTGTATCCTTTTTTGTTTGTTTGTTTTAAACAAATCAATTTTATTGATATATATTAATAAAGCATACAATACATGCAAAGTGTGCAATCAATGGAATTTGGTATAGTCACATGGTTGTGCATCCACCAATTCAATATTATTAGAGCATTTTCATTATTCAATAATAATAATGATAAACAAAAAACAGACAGACAAACAAAAACTCATCACCTCTCAACCTCTCTATGCTTCCCCTGCCGTACATAGCTGATATTCTGTTTCTGCCTCTCTATGGCCAATGCATTTTTAAAATTTACTTATTATTATTTTTTATTTTTTTTTTAACTTTATTTTGTACATTTAATAATTGAAAATATAAACAATTAAAAACTAAAAAGTAAACACAGATGAATAAATATATACATTTCTCAATTAAATGTAATGGATACATATAAATTTTGAATCAAACAATATGTTACACAGTATATTTGGTTCATAGTAACAGTATTTGTCCTTTTGTGTCTGGCTTGCTTCAATCAACATAATGTCCTCCAGGTTCATCCATGTTACCATATGCTTTACGACTTCATTTCTTCTTACAGCTGTATAATATTCCATCGTGTGAATAGACCACAGTTTGTTTATCCATTCATCTGTTGATGGACACCTGGCTTGTTTCCAATTTTTGGCATTGGTGAATAATGTTGCTATGAACATCGGTGTGCAGATGTCTGTTCGTGTCACTGCTCTCAGTTCTTCTGGGTATATACCCAGTAGTGGTATTGCAGGGTCACATGGCAAGTTTATATTCAACTTCTTTAGGAACTCCCAAACAGTCTTCCATAGTGGTTGTACCATTCTGCAGTCCCACCAACAGTGAAGAAGTGTTCCTATCTCTCCACATCCTCTCCAACACTTGCAGTTCTCTGTCTTTTTAACGCTGGCCATTCTGATAGGTGTGAAATGATATCTCATTGTAGTTTTGATTTGCATTTCCCTAATCATGAGTGATGTTGAGCATTTCTTCATGTGTTTTTTTGCCATTTGTATTTCTTCTGTGGAGAAATGTCTATTCAAGTCTTTCGCCCATTTTTTAATTGGGTTGTTTTTCTTTTTATTCTTGAGTTGTAACATCTCTTTATATATCCTGGATATTAAACCCTTATCAGATATGTGATTTCCAAATATTTTTTCCCATTGAGTTGGCTGCCGTTTCACCCTTCTGACAAAGTCCTGTGAGGTGCAAAAGTGTTTAATTTTGAGGAGGTCCCATTTATCTATTTTTTCTTTTGTTGCACGTGCTTCGGGTGTAAGGTCCA
>JAQZBX010113595.1:0-10139 GCA_029593785.1 Cabassous unicinctus
TCCATTGTGCCCTATGTATGTGCAAACTTTGGCCTTTAGCTACACAGAATCCATTTCTCCCTTCACCCCTGGCTTTTATTCAGATACCCCTCCACCCATTCCCATCCATCTCTGGGCTTCAAGGGAGCTAATTGACTCCCAGTTACAGAGGTGAGTCTGACTGGTGAGACAGTAATTCTGATGATTGGTTTAGGAATTGTAAGCCCACAGATTGGTTTGATGAGACCGAAGGGACTTTTCCTGGGTGCTTCAGCAAAAGAGATTTTCTTGCTCTAAAGAGAAAGCCACCCAAAGAGATGGTGCTACTTGTCTTCTGAGTTTTGTACAGATGAGAGGGTCAGAGCTTCTACAACCATCTTGCTGCTGGATCAAGATGGAATCTGTTGCACAGAGAAGATACGAACTGAGAGAAAAGTACAGAGCTGGCCTTCATAATTTAAGACAGTTTGAGTGGACCTAAAGCTGTTTCTCAATGGGGTCTGTACCCCATTCGGGTACCATTTTGAAAAATTGAAAGGATGCTTTTTTGTTGTCACAACAATTGAGAGGGGATATTACTGACATTTACTGTATGGAGACCAAGGAAGCTAGATGAAATTTGTGGGATAGTCTTGCATGATAAAGAATCCTCCCTCATTCCACAAAAATTTTTAATGACCGATGAGACATCCAGTTAGGTGACAAACTTGTTTTTTTTAATCCTCTGAGCCTAGAGTCTAACTCCATTTTACATACACACACATTTTCAGAATGGTTTAATACACACTGAATTTTCCACTGTTTAAATCAAAGGAAGATTGTACATTGTTTTGTTTGAAACTATTCCAAGATTTTTTCATTGTTTCAGATTATCATGCCACTAATGGCAATGCCACTTATGGTGCTTGAGTTGCTAACACAATACTCTTTTATTAGTCTGCCTTTATAGCTCTGACATTCCTGGTGATTCTATCTCATGATCCAAACACGTGACAACTTCATCATGTGTTCTACTGCAATTGAGCTGTCATTCACATATTACTATCTTTCCATTATACATTAACTTCCTTTTGTTCCTCCATCATAATACTGTTAGGGCAGTATATATTTTCTCAACTGTATGATAGGAGGGCTAAATTATGCATGAATTTAATTATGGAGTATAAAGAGGATACTACAAACTTTTTGAAATAAAAAAGAGGAGCTGTGTTTGCTGGGGAAGGGGAGAGAGACTCTCCTAAAGAATCCTAACCAGTTCAGAATTAGGCATCAGGAAGTGGAAGTTCTTAAAATAACAGACCCTAAAATGGAGAAGTGACTTCATTGTTAGAGTAGATAGAAAGTAATAAATATGACTCCAATTGGGCACTCTGGAAAGTTAAAGATCCATGGTTTTACATTTGAAAACCTCAATGAAACCAGCTCATACCTACTTTGCAGAGACCATAATATGACCCCCAAAACTGCAGCTTTACAAGAGGTGGTAGAAAAATTCAGAGACGTGTTGGCTATATCTTACAGCTCTTTTTTGGTCTTACAAGAAAGATAAAAGACTTGTCTACCAGCAAAGTAAGAAGGAGCTCTAACCTGGCTAAGGGAGGCCTTCACCTGCTGTGGAGTGTAAAACTAGTAATATGGAATCAGCAGGTTGGGAAAAGCCAACCACTGTCCCAAGCTAAAGTTTGTGGGGGAAGGAACAGACAAGTCCATTCTTTATAAGGAGATAAAACTGAGTCCAAGACAAACCCAATCCCTTCGAAGCCTCTCCGGATCCTCTGCTATTGGGCAGTCCCAGTCTGGCAGGAGAGACAGTTGTGTTCGACGTGAAGGTGCAGCTATGATGCAAGCCAGGAGCGAGGCGCTGAACTCAGGGACGCCCACCCTGGTTGTCTGGATGCATATGACAGCAGGAGTCCAGATCTACAAGAAGGCAGCCTGGAAAGAGGCAGGTGTGGCTTTTCTGTCCACAGCCTACCTCCTGTTCAGCTTTCTGCCTTAAGAATCCCCATTCCTGGGAGTGTTTCACTCCTTCAGGGGAGACTTATAAGGACATTACACTGTGGCAATGATAGGACAGCTTAACTGAGGGGAGTATACTTTCATGGTGTGAGGTCGTATAAATCTAGACTGTCCTCAAAGTCAGACCGCCTGTTCCCCTTAGCGATGGTGTTATGGTGTCCGGCCCACCTTCCCAGCTGGCCCCCGCTGCCTCATCTAATATTCCTGTGAATTGGGCTTCCAAATGGTCAAACATCCTAGAACTCCATCTTCAGTAAAAGTCATTAAAGTCATCACCTCACATTTTGTGTGTTCGTGCTTTGACTCTTTGGAGTATGAAAGACTTGTTTCAGCAGAACCTACTTCAGCTAAGCCTTTGGTTTTAAATCTTGACAGGCGAGCAGAGGGTCTGGGTCCTTTTCTGCAGTGCAGATGTGCCATGAATGTAGATAAATCCAGGCTCTTGCCTCTCCCCAGCTGCCAAACATATCCTTCTGACTCTGCTAACACGGGCCAAACTCTCAGGAAACTCCTGAGCGGACTGTAGAGAGATGCGGACAGTGGGCAGACTTGGCAGTCAACCGGACCCCTCTTGTGGGTGGGTAGCTCTCGACCCGGCTGAGTTTCAGTTTTTCCCTCTAACAAAAGTTGATGCCGTTGTCTGTCTTTCATCATTGTGAGGATAATGGATGAGGTGTGATTTCGGTACAGTGCCCAGCCCAGTGACTTACAGAGAGTTAGTGCTCAGGAAATGGTGGTTTTCCTTCTCTCCCTCTCATCTCTCTCTCTCTCACATGCACACACTCACTGCCTCACTCACACACCACTGTCCCCACTCCCTTTGGGTGCATTCCCTGACACACCAGCCCCGGGGCTTTTGTATTTTGATGACATTGTCTGTGCAAACCTCAGTCTTCTCTTGTCAGCGCAGACTGACTGAGGTAGCTGTGGCAGTGGCCCTGCTGCCAGCTGCAGCTCTCCAGACCAATCTTACGCAACGGTCAGGAAGTCAGCCAGTCCCTGAGCATGTGCGGTTCATGATGCAAACACGTGCTGTGGAGCTAATAACAACTACATCACTTAGCAATTAAATCTGGACTCTTAAATAAACAAGTAAATAAGAATGATGAAAGATTTTAGAAGGGAAATGGAAATAATAAACATTTCTCTCTATTTATTTTGACCACATGGCATCGTAGGTCATTTTGAGTCCAGTAAGGGAGTTGGAAATAAGACACACAAAGAAATTCCAAAGTCTCCTGTCTCCAGTTTACTTTCTGGCTAAAATTCCTACTTGTGGGATGCTTTGTGGCTGTGTGTTTATCAATGACCTGAGGAAGCAACAGCTGGATAATTCCCCTTGAAATTCGTAGCACTGGCCCCATTAAAGGATCGATTTGCCTTCACTTTATTCAATGAAAGAATTTGGACTATGAGTCCACTATATTTGAGACATTATAGCGCAGAGGAAAGCGCATAAGACAGTATCAGAAACAGGCAGACTTGCAACGTGTGCCTGCTCCATCTATTACTAACTCTATGATATCACTCAGAATCTTAATCTGAACTTCAGTTTCTTCATCTATAAAATACAGCTAACGACTTCTTCCTCCTGGATTTGTGTGAGAATAAAATAGGAAACGGCTACTGCATTGTCCTAGCCTACAAAAGGCACTAAAAATGGCTTCTCATTGCTACTGCTGTTGTATTGTCATCACCACCATTTGCATGTGGAACTCCTTTCTGGGCTCCAGAGGCAAGCTCCTCCTGCTTGGACCCTCTGGGCTTCTCCCAGCACCTCCAGGCTGGACCACATAATTTACTTTGCCCGTTTTGAGTCACTCTTGCATTGCTCTCACCTTGAACTGTGTGTTAGTGCCGTCTCCGTAATTGTATGGTATTCTACTCAAGGAAAAGACTCTCCGTCTGCTGTTTCTCCCAGAGGACCGCAGTGTGCTCAACACTCATGCTCACATTGGACTCGGATGCCAGAAGACCTGGGCTGGATGCCCAGTGTTCTTTCTTCGCCCTAACACCACATCTCTGAAAGGACATCACCAACACTGATGTTTAAATGCCCCGGGGACTTGGGACCTTGGGCATCTGGGGAGAAAAACTCCCGTAGAAATGAGCTGTAGCTCCAAATAATTTCCCCCTTGTCTCATGAGGCTTGTTCAGCAACATCATTAGGTACGTTATGCTAGAAGCCCTAAGTTAGATGACAAGCTCTAGAGGGAAAAGGTTATGATGTAGGAAGAGAACGTTCAAGAGAAGTAAGAAAGTAAAAGTAAATGCCAGAGAGGACAGAAGATGATGGCTCTGCCCCAAGTCCTTTCAAAGGCTGCGGCTCACCAAACACCAGGTCACAGGAGACATGCCTAAGCCGTGCTCACCTGCACCCCGTCTGTGACAGCCACCCTCCTCCTCTACGTCTGCTTCTTCTGTTTCCCTCTCCCACACCTCAGTGCTCTTATCTGATTCTCCACACTTGCCTAAGGCTCTCCTTGTTTTGACAACCCATTTGGACCTTTCTCCACTTTAATTATCCACAGATCTCAACTTGCATATGCAAACACCTCCCCTCTGCAGCTGTGGTCAAGATGCCCCCAGTGTTCGCCTCAAGGACATAAGGCCCTTTGTGTCTGGGCAGTCCCCCTTGAAAATGTGGGGAGAGGAAGACGGGACGGGGGCACAGTCCACTTCGTGTCGCTTGCAGTCAGAAGCCCAAATAATCTCGTGGCAATTTATGGATTAGAGCTAACACAGATTTATGATTACATGTCAAAATGTTCAAATTCAGGACTTTTTTTAAATCCTCGAGATATGAGTTCATCCTTTTAAGCAAAAGAAAACAATAGAAAGGATTTCTTACAAATTTCTCTCTTTGCCCAGGTCGTGTGGCTTGACCTATGAAATGGTGCAAAAAAAAGAAAATCCCAGTTTAAGGGGAGCTGACCACATAACATCCAGACAACAGATCTGAGAGTTCCACAATAATCTGTGAAAGGTCAGGAGATCCCAGATGCATTTTCGCCAAGACTTGCAGAAATAAAGGGAGTCTACTGCTGTAATTCAAGTTGGTAATGGCAGATTCAAGCACTGTAAATGAGGTAGAGTCTAGCACTGGCAAAGCTGAAGATCCACTGCTTCAGATCATGAAGCTACAAAAAGGCTTCCTATGCCAGGGGAGGAGGGAGATGGCCTGCAAGGTTCAGCTTTTAGCTTGAACAGAACTGGTTTGTTTCAAAAGTGGAAGTTTTTTCTTAGAAGTTTTATTTACTATGTTTTAAAATCTATGCTTAGTGCAATTTCAATTATTTTTAATACCTTGTTTTCAGTATTACCTTTATTCTTCCTGACCACAAAGGATTTTAAATCATCCACAGTGTTTTTCATGGCAAGAAGGTCACTATTGGCAAAGGATTCTTGTGCCCATTTCCTCCTTGGCAACAAGCTGGCCTTTTAGCTGAGCCTGCATTAGTCCAACCGAGTTGACTGGTTCGGTTTCCTTCTAGAGCCAAAGAGTATACACTGCTTAAACAAGTCATATCTTACTCTGAAAGTAACATTTATTAAAACAAAGCACAGTAATTAACTGATAAATGCATGCTAATATTTCTATCCTTTACTTTTTTCCACCTAATTCTACAGAAGGATTCGAGATGGCTATTATTTCATGTGCATCATTGAGAGATGTTACAATTTACAAAATTTCAGATTTCCATACGGTGATAAAAATTCATCCATTCATTTGTTTTGTTCAACAAATAATTATTGAACATCTTCCTGGGCCAGGCATTGGGGATACTATGGTGACAGCAACACAATCCCTCAAAAAGCTCAAAGAATAGGAGAATGAAAGGCGCCTGGAAATGCTGGTCAAGGATTCCAAGCGTGACTAAAACAAGCAGACTAATCTTGTCAGGCTTTTCTTTGTCTTGACAGATTCCCCAGGGCAGTTACTTTCAAGAGTGAGTTGGTCAATAAAAGGTAGCAGAGAAAGAAAGAGGACGACGGGAATGGAGAGCAGGACGGCAATGGAAATCATCCTTCAATCCTCCGAACCACAGATGAGATGCTGAGGCAGAGGGGTGGGGTGACGTGTCCAGGGCCACGCAGCTCCTAGAGGGGCATGGTAGGGGACCTGCTGGTGGAGGAAGACTTCGTCTTGTTTCAGTTCTGAGCAAGAGCAAATCTAGGAGACCAATAAAGGTCATCAGCATTCGTGGGATCCCCGCTTTCTTTCCTTGAGCCTGTTCTGAATGGACATTCTTTCTCTTTCAAGAAAGTTTTCCATTGTTGACTTCAAACCAGGACAGGCTTTGTTTTCACCGGTTCGCTGCCGGTTCTGTTTGGTTTCTGGTTTTGGTTTTGTCATTGATGGTGGCAGTGGTGGCGCAGCTTTCTGCTTCTCTATCAAGTAGCGATTTTTTTAAAAAGAAGGAGAAATGTCATTAAAGGATTGGAATGCTGAACTCCCAAAGAAAAATAAGTAAAGGTTCACAGAAAAAGTTTCTGAACTTACCATGCTCCATCTGCCCAGGCCATGTGGCCTGACCTATGAAATGTTACAGAGAGAGAACATCCCAGTTTAAGGGTAGATAACCAGGTAGTCACCACAAACAGGCCTGCAAGTTCTACGGTAATTTGTGATTACACATGCTTTTTGCCAAGACTTAAGAAAATAAAGAAGGGAGACTGGCACCAAGTTCTGTCAGCTGAAGCTCAGTAAATCAAGATGCCCAAGTCTATCTGCCAAGCCAAGGCAGTTGTCCAGCCGTCTTTGGCTGTCCAGCTAGAATCTTCAGAGAGAGTGTGCCTTTACAGACAGACAGACTCCTTCTCAGAGAGACCTGGAGCAAGAGCGCAGCCATATAACTGCTTGTCCCAATCAGGATGCTTCTGAAAGTGATAGGGGCACTATTAATAAGTGCCCCTAGACAGCAGGCATAAGTCAGAACTTTCCAGGGAAAGGGGTATGACATCAGCCTCAATACAAAGGGAAGAGCTTCAGATCTGAGGTCATGCAGATAGCGGATGGAACCTGGGCTCCACCTCCTGCAGGCTGCGCCGGCACCTTTATGTTTAAAATAATCATCGATGCTTTGCAGGGGCTGTGAGGATTTGCGGGTTATGTATACGGAGGGCTTGGCATGTGACAGATAGCCGTAGCCACCATAACAATCCTATGAGATGGGCATTATTATTACCCAGTTAAAAAGTTAAGAAGGGGAGCAGATGTGGCTTAAGCTGTTGAGCACCTGCCTCCCACATGGGATGTGTCAGATTCAGTCCCCAGTGCCTCCTAAAAACAAAAATAAACAAGCAAACAAAAAAGCCAACTCAGGGGAGCCAGTGAGGCTCAGTGATTGACCACTGGCTCCCCACACACAAGGTCCCAGATTCAATCCCTGGCCCTGGTACCTCAAAAAAAAAAAAAAGTTAAGGAAATTGAGGGAGAAAGAGGTCAAGTAAGTTGCTGAGGCCACAGCTGTAGTACGTGGCAGAGCTGGGATGCGACACCCACGCCGTGTGGCGTCCTCGTCTCTCACCGAATGTGAACTATGCAATGTGAGTCGATAGTTCGTGTGAGGGGGTGCTCAGTCAGCTAGGTAGCATGGTGGGGAGGGTGTGGGAAGGGGAGGCAGGGAGGGCGGGCTGGAGACTCAGGATCAGGGTGAGGGGCTCCTGCTCCCTGAGCACACGTGCATGACCACATTCCCTTCCTGCTTTCTTTTTGCGGTGCAAAGTTAAGCTGAACCGTAACGGGTGCCTCCCGGCTAAGCTCCGGTGCCTCCCCTGCAGAGTGAGGATGCTGGAAGATTTGACAGCTTGCGGGCTCCTGTCTGTTCCCTGAATCCAATGCAATTCAATTCTTGGGGCGACTTGGGGCTGCGTCTCTGAGGTCCTGGACAGCCTGGGTCCCCTGGTCTCCCGGAAGAGTGGGTTTGCCTTCTCCCCCGGCTCTCCTCAGGCAGGACCTGGCACCCCAGGTTGTGTGGGTGTGGAGCGGATTCCCGCACAGCCCCCCTTGACCAGCCAGAGCCTGACCACCCGTGAGCGAGCCTGTCCCGGCCACATCAGACGGCAGCCTGGGTGGCCGCGTCGTCACTGCAGGCGGAGCTGCCTGGGTGAGCTGGACCAGCCACAGTGGCTCTGGCCAGAGCCTTGCTCCTGTGGCTTCTAGTGCGGGGCGTTCTCCTCACAACCCTGCCATCTGCTTGTCGGAGCAGAGTTCACTCTGACAGGCAGAAAAAGTCTCAGGACGAGGGGAAGAAAATCTGTTCCATCAAGACATCCTGGGCCAGACGGATCTTGACTTCTGCGTTGTCATATGTCGAAAGCTCCAAAGAGAACCGCTAGTCCATTCTCATTCACGCCTCCACCCAGTCAGTCAGGTGCTCACGCAGCAAACATTTCTTTAACATCTACAGTGGGCTGGACACGATACTAGACCTTAAGGATGGAAGGCAACACGTAGCTGACTGGAGAGCAGCCATGACAGTAAATTAACTCCATAAAAGTCAAAATGCAGTGATGATGCTCACAGGAGGTCCCAGGACCCCAGAGGGGAGGCTCCTCCAGCCACCTCTGCTGCGGAAGGGCGGCAGGGCTGGCTCCCTGGGGGAAAAGACTGTGGATGGGGGTCTTAAGGCCAGAGGCGAACTTGCACCGGGGAATGGGGTGAGAAAGGGCAATATGGGCAGCGGAAAGAAACAACCGGCATCACACGTTTTGAGAGGTCTGGAGCCTGGAGTGTGGAGGAGGGAATCACAGGAGATAGGCAAGGGCCGGCTCAGAGGGGTTCTTATCAGCCAGGTCAATAAACTTGGCCTTTATCTTTTGGGGGATTGGAAGCCACTGGAGTGTTTTAGACAAGCAGATGTAATGGAGAGGACTGTGTTCCAGAAAAACCATTCTGACATCTGTTTCCACGTGAGGCATCTGGACAGGGTCCCAGAAGCAGGGATACTAGTCAAGAATCCAGTGCAGGGAACCACTGGGACGCAGTGAGCCCCCCACCGCATACGGAGACCTAGAGGGGACGTGGCTTGTCTGAGATGATGCAGGGGGTTTGTGACAAAGCTGAGGAGAATTCAGTCCTCCAGGCCAATAACGACACGGATCTAAAAGGACAAGCAGCGCCCCAGCAGGCAGCGCTGGGCTGCTTCAGGTAGAGCTCTGCCACGCTGGCCGGGACTCTGCAACGCCCTCATCAGCGAGCGGGCACCTGTGCCCTGGCCTGCTGGGACCCCAGAGCTGCCCTGCGGATCAGGTGTGAGGAGAGCTGAGAAAAGGCTTGGTAGAGCAGGATACAAACCTAAGAGACTCTTGCACTCTTTTACCCACAAAATCACTGTGACACAGGTGATCAGAAAAAACACCTAGGAAGCATGTGTCTTAGGAAAATTCTCCTTAGGGGTTAGAACACCCAGGTTAGGGATTTCCTCTCTCCATTGAATCCCTTAATTCTTTGCTCCAAATTGGCCATGCAGACCTGGCTAGAATTCTACAATTATGCTTTTTCAGTAATCTGGAACAGGGAAAAACAGAAAGCCTTAACCCAGCACTGTTGGGGACAGGACTCATTGAATGGCTGATATATATACATTTATAAATTCATATCATTAATGATTGTTATATGCACTACAAAATTTAAAATTCCCTTTTATTGAAAATTGCTTAATATATTGAAAATGTGATTCGATTTACAGCAGTACAAGTGATATAATTTATTCAACAACAGATTTTCTAACGAGATGTATACATTCTGAAGTTTTCCCTCAATTTTAAAATGGTTTGCCCCTAAGCAAAGCAGTAGGAAGCTGCTTTTTTCCTTTGGCCTTTTAGACTAAAGGAACTCGTTAGCCCAAGGCAAGGTCTGAGAGAGACTCGACCCTGCGCAAGCACAGGCAGTCTGCCCTCTGCACACCAGGCTCGCCCTGGCTTCGGTGTCAGGGCTAGGGCCTCTGCATAGGTAGCTTTGATTGGAGTGACCCTCAAGGCTCTCTCACAGACTTGCATTTCCCTGGAGCTTTATTTACACTCCTGGTTTCAGAGTCTCCTTCTGTCTCTAATGTGAGAAATAGGCTGCCTCTGCCTTTTGATCTCCAGGACAAGACAAACGTGACTTCCCCGGGCGCCAGCAGGTTCTCCAGCCA
>JAQZBX010113596.1:0-10091 GCA_029593785.1 Cabassous unicinctus
GCCATTCCTGGGATAAGGGAAATGCCTCAAATTCTCTTTTACCACAAATGGGCTAGTCAGGTGGAAATACCATTTAAGGGTAATTTTATGTGACAATTTGGCCAGTCTGTTGTGTTCCGTTGTTTGTCAGACACAAGTCCAGATGTGGCTGTGAAGGTATTTTGTAGATGTGATTAACATCTACAATCACTTGATTAAGTAAAGCAGATTACTCTCAATGTCTTGGCCTCATCCAATCAATTGAAGGCCTTAAAGAGCAAAATGCTGAGCTTGCCTAGAGAAGAAGAAATTCTGCCTCAAGACTACATCATCAACTCTTGACCTCCTTGCTTGCCCCCATAATCACATGAGCCAATTCCTTAAAATTAATCTCACGCATGCATATCCTATTGGTTCTTTTTCTGTAGAAAATCCTGACTGAATCAAGTAGTTTAAAACGTATAGGGGGGAAAAAAAGTATAGAGAGGGAATGGATGTGGCTCAAGCACAATTGAATGCCTGCCTCCTACATGGCAGGTCCTGGGTTCAGTTCCCAAACAACAAGCAAAACAAACGAAAAAACCAACTCAGGGAAGCCGATGTGGCTCAGTGGTTGAGCACTGGCTTCCCACATATGAGGTCTGGGGTTCAATCCCCAGCCCCGGTACCTCAAAAAAAAAAAAAGTATAGGATAGCAAAAGAAACCCAAGGGCAATGTTTTCATTAAGGTAGTCCCTCAAACCCTTGAACATGAAGGAGTAGAGCCAAACTATCCATAGCATCAATATCTGTGTAGGATCAGCAGCTATGAGACCTGCTGTAACAGAGGGAAAAAAAGAGGAGCTTTTAGTCTTACCAGACAGGGATCACAAGAATTGCCATCAAATATGCATCCATTCTGATAATAAAATTCAGCAAGCCCACATGAGGACAACTTTCAGAATTACGAGAAGGTTCATAGGCTTTCATTTGCTTGCATGTGAGTTCAAGAGGACACTTCCACTTCTGCACATATAGGATTAATAGTTATAGGAATTTTCCTCACACTCTGAACAATTAAAAAGCCACACAAAATACATGGGACAACTATTTTCAGACATAGGACAACAGGCAATGTCTGGGAAAAGGAAAACAAACTAGATGAATACCACAACTACCCCAGCTTACTGCCTATAGGAAGTTTTCAGGCCAAAGGGCAGGAAGAGGGAAACCAAACAGTCTACATATCACTATGTCCAAGAGACAGAGATAGTTCAGGAACGCCAAGACAGCTATAATTTATGGCTTAGACTATCAGAGAGAGAGGTGAGAGGTGCACAAGGATCTCCTGGAGTCTGACCAAGTACTAATGTGCATATATGAGCAGTAGCCAAACAATTCCTGGAACTCATGGCAGGGGCAGGAGGTAGGGGGTAGGAATAGTTCATGTTCCAAATAACCAGAGTGGAACAATATAAATACAATATAATAGGGCATTTCCTAAGGTTATGCCCTAATAATACACATTAAATTAGCTCTAGAGTAAAGGCTACTCTGCCCCTTAAAAACAAGCCTCAAGACCAAACTGATCCACAAGTAATTTAATTCTGTGCCATATTGAAATCTAATCCTAAAGGAATAAACAAAATCTAGCACTTGACAACATAAAACTGACAATGTACAGCATCCAATCCGAAATTATATCTGAAATGAAAAATACACTGGATGGGATAAAGAACAGATTAGGGGCCCAGAGCCAGGGCCAGAGAAAGGAAGGAGACGGGAGTGATGGGGATGGAGAGGGGAAAGGTGAAGAGAGCAGGGAAGGAAGGAGCCAGACAAAGAAAACTGGGGAGAAAGGGAAGGAGGAGGAGGAGAAAAGGAAGGAGTCAGGGAAGGAGAAAATAAGGAAAAGGAGAAAGAGAAAAGTAAGGGAAACAAGGTAAGGAAGCAAAGAAGAAAGAGCAAGCGAAGGAGACAGGAAGAGAAGGAACAATTTAAAAGAAGAGAAAGAACACCAGTGCCTTGACGAGGACCCTGCTCGAGCTACCAGAGAAAAATAAGCAGATCCTAGTGCTGGGTCTGGATGGAGCAGGAAAAACCAGCATCCTTCACTCTCTAGCTTCAAACAGAGTCCAGCACAGCGTGGCACCCACCCAGGGTTTCAGTGCAGTATGCATCAATACTGAAAAGGCAGCCAAACGGAATTCCTGGAGATTGGTGGCAGTGAACTTTTCCATTCCTATTGGGAAATGTACCTGTCCAAGAGATTACTGCTGATCTTTGTGGTGGATTCAGCAGATCACAACCGATTACCTGAAGCCTAAAAATACCTCCATCAACTAATTGGAGCAAACTCAATCCTTCCTCTGGTTGTGTTTGCAAACAAACAGGATCTTGAATCATATCACAGATATCCATGAGGCTCTGGCATTGTCTGAGGTGGGAAATGACAGAAAGATGTTCTTGTCTGGAACCCAAGTGACTGAGAATGGCTCAGAGATTCCCTCCAGCATGCAAGATGCCAAAAACCTGATTGCACACCTGGCTGAGGATGTAAAGTGACCAGGCCCAGGCCCACGGGGTAGCTCACACTCAGCTCACATTGTCATCAGTGTTGAGTTGCAGGCTTGAAACAAAGGTTTCCACTTTCAAATAAAAAATAAACCATTTCCTATTCTCTCAATGTATAGCATAATACAAAGATAATATTATTTTTAATTTATTGTCTCTTTAATTTTGGACTTTAAAAATACTTGTAAAACAACGTATTTGGCCCCAGGATGTGTATATCCATTGCAGGTGATGTGCCACACTAATGGAAGATGTTTATGTGGAGATGTTTATGGGAGGTTTGGGAGGTGGGGAACATGGGAATCCATGTAATTTTTTGTGTAACATTTATGTAATCTAAGCATCTTTTAAAATATAAAAAAATAAAAATAATTTTAAAAATTTGGGAAGATTTAAATTTTTAATCAACAGAATTAAAATGAACGTTACCAAGTGTTGGCGATTGAATCACCTCCCCAGCAAACGGCATGTTCAGATCCCAACCCCTGGTCCTGTGGGTGCGAACCCATTTGTAAATAGGACCTGTGAGGATGTTATTAGTTAAGGTGTGCCCAGACTGAGTGAGGGTAGGTCTTAGTAATCCAATATGACTGAAGTCCTTATACACAAAGGAAGTTTTTCACAGAAGGAGAAGCCACAGAGTACAGCAGAAGCTGGAAGTCAGCAGAACCTGGAAGAGAAAGAAGACGCCACCATATGCATTGCCGTGTGATGGAAAAGCCAAAAAACCCCAAAGATTGCTGACCAGCCAGAGGATACTGAACCCCAGGAGGAAGCAAGCCTTCTACTCTCTGAAGCCATGAGCCAATAAATTCCTATTGTTAAATCAATCCATTGTATGGTATTTGTTTTAGCAGCTAGGAAACAAATACAGCAAGCATTCATCCTATTTGTGATTTTCAAATGACATAAAATTTATATTAAAAATATTTCAATAAACTTTCTCTTTTCAAGTGCAAAAGAAAAAGAACAGATTAGGCACTGCAGTAGAAAAGGCCAGTGAATTTGAAGACCATAGGCAATAGAAACTATATGATCTGAAGAGAAAGGGGGGAAAAAAAAAAATCAACAGAGCAACTGTAACCTGTGGGACAATATCAAGTAGTCTAAAATATGTGTGACTAGAGTCCAAGAAAAAGGGAAGGCAAGGGAACAAAAAAAAACATGTGAAGAAACAACAGCCAAAATGTTCTAAATTCAAAGGAAACTATAACCCACCCTACATATGCAAGAAAATTTTTAAAACTCAAGCAAGAGAAACATTAAAACACACACATACAAGCAAATTTTAAAACTTATAAAAGCTGCCAGAGGATGAGACATTTTACATTCAGAGGAACAAAGATAAGAATGGCAGCTGACTTCTTGTCAGAAATTATGCAAACCAGAAGAAATTAACATCTTTAAAGTGCTGGGGTGGTGGGGGGAATGTAGTCCTAGCATTCTTTACCTAGTAATAATATCTCAAAATGAAGGTACAATAAAGACTTTTTCAAATAAAAGCTGAAAGAATTCATAGCCAGCAGACATAAGAAATGTCAAAGGAAGTTCTTGAGACAGAAGGAAAATTATACAAGGTATTCATTTAATAAAGAGCACTAAAAATAGATAATATGTGGGTAAATATAAGACTTTTGCACATTTCTTTCATCTCTCTACAAATATTGACTGCTTAAAGCAAAACAATAATGTATTGCAGGGGATAATGTTCTTACACAGTATATGAAAGGATATCATTAAAATTATAAACTGTAAAACTAGAACACTAAAAGAGTAAGTCAGAGTATAGCTAATAAGCTATACTAGTGAAGATAAAAAGAAATCAAAATATATTCAATCCAAAAGGGCATGAAAAGGGGGGAAAAAGTGAACAAAAAACAGATGGGACAAATAAATAGCAAGATGGTAGATTTAAACCAAAATATATATAAGACTACAATAAATATAAGTCATCTAAACACTCCAATTAAAAGACAGAGATTGTCAGATTGAATTTTTTTTTTTTTTTAAAAAAAGACCCAACTATATGCTGTTTATATGAATCCCACTTTAAAAATATTGAAAAAGCAGATAGATTAAAACAATGGAAATGATTGGTAAAGATATACTATATAAACACTAATCAGAAAAAAAGCTGAAGTATCTACATTAATACAGGTAAAATAGACTTCAGAAGACAGGCAGGGGGAAGATGGCAGAGGAGGGAGCTACAGGACACACTGTCAAACACAGCTAATGGACAGGCAGAAACAACAGTTCTGGGGCTCCTGAGGCCAGGGAGGCACTGTACAACATCCAGGAAAGAGCAGGATGAGGAGACTGAGAAGCTGAAGCAAAAAATGTGAGTGAATCGTTCCACAGCAGCAGGCAACACCCATCCCCCACTGTCAAGGCAAGCAGCTCAGGTATAGCCTGTGGCTGGCTGCTGCGGATGGAGAGGGATGTAGAGGCCTTCCTCCCTGGGAATGGGGAAGGGGGAACAGGGTTGAGGGCTGAGCATGGTTTCTGATCAGCAAGTTTGGATCTGTGGGCCCCAGCTCTGAGTAACGATTCTAACCTGCCCCATACAGGGATCCCTGTGACCATTGTTTCAATGCTGCCCAGTGGAGGTTAAAAAAAAAATACACTCCTCCTTATGGCTGCAGGGAACAGTTTGTCAAGAGCACCATCTGCAGGGCAGGCCAGGAAAGTGCAGCCTTGAGAAGCCAACAAAAAGGCTTTTTGGCATCTTTCTTGACCCTCTTGCCAAAGCCCTTTAAAACTGATCTGTGCCCCCTTCTTGGGTCCTTGGCTGTGTTCTGATTGGTTAAAAAATAATCTAAAGAGCTATAATAAGTTGACCCAAATGTCAGAGAAGAACCTTAACACAAGGCCAGTCAACAGTAAAACCCTAGGCAAGAGAGACACTGACCATCAGAGTAAAATCAAGATAATCAGATACCTAGATATCAGCAAAAAACAACAAGCCATCCTAAGAAACAGGAAGATATGGCCCAATAAAAAGACAAATTAGAAAGTCAGAGGAGACATAATTTGGAAAAACTAACCAAAGATGTTTGAACAAATCTGCTAAATCAAATCAAGGAGATGAAGGAAAATATGGCCAAAGAGATAAAGGATATTATGAAGACACTGGGTAAGCATAAAGAAAATTCTGAAAGCATGCAAAGAAAAAGAACTTATGGGAATGAAAGGCACAATAGAAGAGATTAAAAATACAGTAAGTGATGACGAATGCACAACTGGATTATACTAAAAGTCATTGATTGTACACTCTGGATAAATTGTATGGTATGTGAATATATCTCAATAAAACTGCTTTTTAAAAAAACTAGAGGCATACAAAAACATTTGAACCGTCAGAAGAAAGAATTAGCAAACTAGAAGACAGAACATTCAAAATATTACAGACAGAAGAACAGATAGAGAAAAAATGGAAAAAAAACTTTGAGCAGGGTCTCAGAAAATTGAATGGCAGCACAAAGCATACAAACATAACATGTCATGGGTGTCCCTGCAGGAGAAAAGAAGGGAAAGAGGGGAGAAGAATATTTGAGGACATAATGGCCAACTCTTAGAAAAGATATAAATATGCATGTCAAAGAAGCACAACAGGGGAGCAGAAGTAACTCAGTGGTTGAGCATCTACTCCTCATGTACAAGGTCTTGGGTTCAATCCCCAATACTTCCTAAAAAAAAAAAGCAAAAAGCACAACAGATGCTTACAGAATATATCCTAATTAGACCTACTCCAAGACACATACTAATAAGAATGTCAAATGCCAAAGATAGAATTCTGAAAGCAGCAAGAGAAAAGTGATTCATCATATACAAGAGACACTAAGACTAAATGCTGATTTCACATCAGAAAACATGGAGGTAAGAAAGCAGTGGTATGATATACTTAAGGTAAAAAAAGAGAAAAACTGCCAGCCAAGAATTCTTTATCTGGCAAAACTGCCCTTCAAAAATGAGTCAGTGGGCCTTACTTTGGAACTTATGCTCTCTGGTATGATAAAGTAACTCATTTATAGGTTCTCTACACATGGCTCTTTTGCCCCTTTTACTTGAAACTATAATTAGCACTATACTTTATAAATATATGTCCCAGAGACTTAAATCTTTGATCCATCCAACTGCCAGTTGAGCCCTAAATTTCAGCAGAGTTGTAACACCTACTCTCCAGTTCATTGGACTCACCCAGGACAACTAACAAGGAAACGATGGACAATGCCCATCCCAAGGAACAAAGTGTCTACAACTGCAAGCAAGATAGTCCCATCCATCTGCCCCATGGGATCTAAGCTCTCTGTCAGAAGCAGAGTGGGCATCACCACCCCAAAATCCTCAAGATTGGGAAATGAACAATGGACTAAAGTAGAATTATTATTATTCTACTATAGACTTATGATTATTCTAGCAATGGAAGAACTCTTACCATTGATATAAAGGCAGTGGCCACCAGAGGTTCTGAGGGATGGGAGAGGGAAGAATATGTGTAATAGGGGGACATTTTCAGGACATTAGAGTTGTCCTGCATGACACTGCAGTGACAGATATAGGCCATTATATATTTTGTCCTTACCTACAGATTTGGGCAGGACAGAGTATAAACTATAATGTAAACTTTAATCCATGGTTACTAGCAATGCTTCAATATGTGTTCATCAATTGTAACAAATGTACCACACTAATGAGGGATGTTGTTGACGTGGGAAAGTGTGGGAGGGGGAGGGAGGGGAGCATATGGGAATCCCTTATATTTTTTATGTAACATTATGTAATCTAAAGCTTCTTTAAAAATAAAAATTAATTATTAAAAATAGATAAAATAAAAGCAAATCACTGAATTTCGCCGCAACAAGCAGATGCCACAAGCCAGCAGATGCCGCAGTCCGTGGGGAGATGTGGCTCAGGCCATTAGCATTCATCTCTCATGTGGGAGTCCTGGGTTTGGTTCCTGGTGCCTCCTGGAGATGGCGAGCAAACAATGAGCAGACAAACCAGAGAACCATCTGGGGGAGGAGGGCAGATAAAGAAAAATTTTAAAAGTAAATAAATCTTTAAAAAAAAAACAACCCAAGTGTCTATCAACCAATGAATGGATAAACAAAATGTGATATATACATATGATGGAATA
The DNA here is from genome assembly GCA_029593785.1 of Cabassous unicinctus. Lineage (NCBI taxonomy): Eukaryota > Metazoa > Chordata > Mammalia > Cingulata > Chlamyphoridae > Cabassous > Cabassous unicinctus. The sequence goes on from JAQZBX010113596.1 coordinate 7,673, forward strand.
TAATGCTGCAATAAGAAGAAATGAAATTGGAACACATGATAACTTGGTTGAATCTTGAAGACATTATGCTAAGTGAAGTAAGCCAGGCACAAAAGGACAGATACTGTATGGTCTCACAAATATGAACTAAATATTAAGAATAAATGCATGGAGTTAAAACCTAGAGTACAGGTTATTAGGAGATAAAAGGAGGGCTGTGAAGGAGTACTGATGCTTAATGTATGTAGAAGTTTTAATTAACTTGACTGTAAATGTGTAGAAGTAGATAGAGTTGATGGTAACACATTATAATGAGTAGCAGCTGGTTTAGAAATGGGATTGTGGCTGAAAAGGGTAATCTAGATGTAAATGTCAATTGAAAGAAAGCTAGAGAATAATCTAGAGACTGAATAGCACAGTGAATCCAGAGGTGGATGAGAAATGTGGTTAATAGTACAAATGCAGGAATGTCCTTCTGTGAACTAGAATGGATGCAGGGTGGTAGGAATGTGGAGAAGCATGGGAAAAATATAATTAATATAACCAAGGACTACAGTTAACAGCAATACTGTAATATTCTTGCATCAATGCCAAAGACATACTGTGTTAATGGTGAGGGGTTATGGAAGAGATATGCCAAGTGTGTGCTGTGGACCATGGTTAGTGGTAGTGATCTGATGATGTTATCTCATAATCTGTAACAAATATTCCACAACAGTGTGGTGTGTTGGTGAAGGGTTGTTATATGGGAATTCTGCACTTGTGCATGATTGTTTTGTAAGTTCACAACTTCTGTAATAAAAATATTTAAAAAAATTTTTTTTAAATATGTTCCCTCTATATGCCATCTATATGAGACTAACCTTGTACCTAGATACAAAGAAGTTGAGTGAAAGGCTGGAAAAAGATATTCCATGCAAACAGTAACCAAAAAAATCTGGGGTAGCTATACTAATAGACAAAATAGACTTTAAGTGTAAAATGGTTATAAGAGACAAAGAAGGACAGTATATATTAATAAAAGGAGCAATCCACCAAGAAGAAATAACAATCAAAAATATTTAGGCACCCTGACCAGGGAACCCCAAATACACGAGGGACACACTACCAAAACTGAAGAAAGAAATAGATGTCTCCAAAATAATAATAGTTGGAGACTTCAATACACCACTCTTATCAATAGATAGAACAACTGGACAAAGGATCAATAAGGAAACTTGAATAATATGATAAATGAACTAGACACAGACATATACAGAACACTGCACGCCAAAACAGCAGGATAGGGAAGCGGGTGTGGCTCAATGGATGGAGCTCCCGTTTACCATGCGGGAGGCCCCGGGTTCGCTTCCCGGGGCCTCCTTGTGAGAGCAGGCCGGCCCGCGCGGCGCGGTGGGCTGATGCAGCGGGACCTCACAGCAAGGGGGAGATAAGCAGACACAGAGAAAACACAGCGAATGGACACAGCAGCACAAGCAGCAAGGGGGGGATAAATAAATAAATAAATCTTTTAAGAATAAATAAATAAATAAAAATAAAAAAATAAAAAACTACAAAACATTGCTAAAAGAAACCAAATAAGTCCTAAATAAATTGAAGGTCATTCCATGTTTATGGATTAGAAGACTAAATATTGTTAAGATGTCAATCCTACCAAAATTTATCTACAGATTCAATTCAATCCCAATAAAACTTCAGCCTTTTTTCACAGAATTGAAAAGGCCAATTATCAAATTTATTTGGAAGGGGTAAGGAGCCCTGAGTAGCCAAAAATACCTTTGAAAAAAAAAGAATGAATTTGGAGGACTCTTACTTCCTGACTTTAAAGTGTATTACTCAGCTACAGTGGTAAAAACAGCATGGTACTGGCATAAAGATATATATGTTGACCAATGGAACAGAATTCAGTGTTCAGAAATAGATTGTGAAATTTATGGCAAAGTGATTTTTGACAAGGCTGTCAAGCCTACCCAGCTGGGCCATAACAGTCTATTCAACAAATGTGCTGGGAGAACTGGATTCATATCCAAAAGAAAGAAGGAAGACCCCTGTCTCATACCTTATACAAAAATTAACTCAAAATGGATCAAAAATGGGAAACAGATGTGGCTCAAGCGATTGGGCTTCCATCTACCATACAGAGGTCCAGGGTTCGATTCCTGGAGCCTCCTGGTGAAGGCAAGCTGGCCTGCGCAGAAGTGCTGGCCTGTGCAGGAGTGCTGGCCCGCACAGAGAACTAGCACAGCATAATGAAGCAACAAAGAGAGACACAGAGGAGAGACAATAAGAGACACAGCAGACCAGGGAGCTGAGGCGGCACAAGAGATTGAGCGCCTCTCTCCCACTCTGGAGGGTCCCAAGATTGGTTCCCGCTGCCACCTAAAGAGAAGACAAGCAGACACAGAAGAACACACGTCGAATGGACACAGAGAGCAGACAA
>JAQZBX010113597.1:0-10089 GCA_029593785.1 Cabassous unicinctus
GACTTTCTGAGGACTGCCTTACCGTTGGAGAGAATTTTGTGGATTGGCTTGGGTGTGAAAAGAGCAGGGGCTGGAAAGGAGCATTCTGTATTTGGACACATAGCTTGAGCTCAGGTTCAGTAATTTACAATCTAACTTATAGGTTCCCACTATTTTAAAAAATTGAATGAGTAATTTAAAGAGAAAATCACAATTAAATTCCATATACAAAACTGGGTAGGATCTAATAAGAGAGGAGAGGGAGCAAAAAAGGACATTTGAGGAATATATGAAAAATTGTAAGTTTATAATATCAATGTTAAAGTTTTGGAAATTTAAAACTGTGGTTAAATAACAATTTTTCCTCAGGAAATGTGAATGGCAGTATTGTTTAAGGAGCGTGATGTATACAACCTACATGCAAGTGTTCAGAAAATGGATAGTAAATGGATAGATAGATAGATAGGGGATGATAGATTAATGGATACATAGGATGATACAGAAAATGCAACAAAATGCTAAAACTGGTGGACATGCATATCAGGGGGATGGGGATGTGTTTGGAATTCTGTCTATGGAACGTGTATTTTTGTTAACTATCTTGTAAGTTTGAAAGCATTTTTAAATAAACAGTTTAAAAAGTAATAATCCTGGTAAAATCTTAAATGTAATCATTTTCCATCAATGCCTGAAATATCCTCTTATATTTTCAATACTTCAATAATTGATAACACTATCATGTTTCTTTCAAAATTAATTTGTTATTACCTGAGGCATCTGCATAACTTGTCTAAGGAAAGCTATCACTGTCCGATTATATATGCAAGTAAAAGTCTTAAAAAGACCTGGGATAAACTTCTGGATATATTATTGTGTGATTATGACTTTACATTGTACCAACTCTTGTTATATTTAAATTTATGTTCATATGTAGAAATACTCGCCCAGGTATTCTGGATGCATACTTGATTATGTAGGTCCATTGATCTTTATTCCCCAGAGTCCTGATAAAATCCCAATAGTTTTTTCTGTCTCTTTCATTTTGACTTTTTAATCTACAATTTTATATTTTATTTTATGGATATAGGAAAAATATCCATAAATATCATAAAGTATTTTTTGCAATGATAAACTTTATTTGTAGAGAAGTTTTACATTACAGAAAAGTTACCTGGAAAGTATAGGAGACTTGTCCATCCCACCCGCCAAGTTACCTAAAGGAGGAACGGCGCTGCCGCCTCAATTTACAGGGAGCTGGGGATGCCGCGGTTCTGCATGACAGAGATCTCCTTGTTCTTCTCTGCCAGGCCGTTTGTGAAGGCCGTGGCATACTGGTTTCAAAACCCGGGGTACACATTCATTGTTGGAGCTGCCAAATCCTTCTGGAACATTTCAGAAAACCTAAGGGCATCTAGGGCGTCTAGCAGCGCCTTGGTTTTCCACAAGAGACAGCGGCTGGGCCTGGAAGGGGGTTATTCCAGTGTGTTCCCACGTGAACCTTCAGGTTCCCCTTTGCGGTAAACGCTCTACCACAGATCGTGCAACCAAATGGCTTTCCGCCTGTGTGTGTGTGCTCCTGAGTGTGCAGCGCAGTCACCGAAGAGAAGGTCTTCCCACACGACTGACAGTTGTGCTGCTTGGGGGTGCGGCGCAGCGCGGGGGCCAGCAGGGGAAGAGGCCGGGGTTCAGCGCTGCCTGGGGCGGGCGGGGACCTGGAGGCTGGCGGGACCTGGAGGTTGCGGGGAGCGGAGGGCCCTGGCCCAAGCGGCGCCGGCTTGCGGTGGCCGTTTAGTCCATTTTGATCATGGTGGGCGCAGCGCCGGCAAGCAGGCTAGGGGTGCCTTGGCTGGCACTGTGCTCTCTGTTCAGGAGCAGCAGGCTAAAGAGATCTTCTTCCTAGACGATGGGCCAGCCCAAGTCGTCGGCGGTCAGGTCCAGGGCGCCTCCCTTTTCAGGAGGAGGGGAGGGTGGGCTGTCCAGCTTTTTTGTCCTTAGGAGCATTCCCCATGGCTCCTCCTGGGCGCCGAGGCCAGGAGACCTGCAGGGGAAGCCGTCGCCGTTGCTGTTTACCAGGTCACCCACAGCCGACAGAGTCACTGCTCCACTGGTCGCTGTCCCCGATCCGTTTTCCCTGCACTTCAGGCTGGTCTGCTGCTGACAGTTCATGACGGATTGGATCATCTTCATCTGATTTTCTAGGGCGGTGATGCTGTAAATCATCGACGGTGGCTACAGGGGGTTAGGAGCCTGAGTAGGACAGGAGCAGCTTCAACGAGTCGCTGGCCACGTCCCTGGGCTCCAAGTCCTCCTCCAGGGACTTCTCGTCCATGTCCTCGTCGTAGCTGCTCAGGGTCTCCGAGTTCTTGTCCTCAGAGGGCAGCTCTGAGTCCCTGGAGTCCTGGAAGACTTCCAGCAGCGGCGTGTTGGGGATCTGCCCCCCTACCCCACCCTAATGTGCATGCAAATGTGCTGCTGGAAGACAACGGCGTTGGTAAATATCTTTTGACAGATGGGACAGGAATGCTGCACCAGGAGCGGTGACTTTGCTCGAAAGACTCCAAAATGCGTTTTGAGGTTGCTCTTGTGGTGAAGGCGCGCCAGCAGATCTTGCACTTGAAAGACCATTCTTTGGTCTGCAATCCGCACTGCATCTTCAGGATATTCTGGCTGCTCAGCACTTGGTGTCAAATGACGCACTGATTTGGGTCCGTCATTTTCTTTTAGATGTTCTCTACTATGTGCTGCAGTTTTGGGGTTTCTGATGTCTGCATAGAGTCCATCATGTAACTGAGCAAAGACAGTTTCAAAGACTCACGAGTCCTTTATTTCTACTGGAAACAAACACTGACCTATACAGCTCTGTCTTCTGCACTGAAGAGGTGTAACACCCCCACCTCTTATCATAGAATGGTTTATTTGCAGGTGTTTCAAGCACTGGGAAAAGAAAACCGAGGTGGCTTAATGTTGCTGTATTTCAGCAGTTGAGTGTGTTTATTATTTACCTGTGTCCTTGGTATGACTTGTTTTTGGTGTGGTTTGTTTTTCTTTTTCTTTTTCTTTGTTTTTGGGTTAGTCGTTGCTACAATATAGTGTTATTTCATCTCCCAAAAGGATGTGTATATAACTTTAAAAAGAGAAACGTACAGTACTGTAAAGAAGGCTCCTGTCAGTGCTGGGAGGCTGAGCCACTCAGCTCAGGGTGCCCCCCATCTGCGCCGTGAAGAGACACTTTTTATATTGCTATCAGTGCAGGGCTGGGAACCTCCCTGGACCAGCTGGAGATTGTCCCACAGATTCAATATTTGTTATTATGAAATCGTGCGCCTCAACACATCTACTAGTTGAAATGGATGTCTTGGTCTAGGTTACTGTTTTTGTCATATGGAGTTGAATAAAATGCAGGATGTAATATTTTTTTAAAAGTATAGGAGATATACCACATTTTGTTTATCCATTCATCAGTTGATGGACACTTAAGTTGTGTCTATATTTTAGCAATTGTCAATAATGCTGCAATGAACATCACATTGGTCTGCAAATGTCAGTTTGAGTCCTTGCTTTCAGCTCATCTGAATATATTGCTTAGAATGGGAGTATTGGATCATACAGAAGTTCCACAGACGCTGTACCGTTCTACATTCCCACCAACAGTGAAGGAGTATTCCTATTTCTCCACATCTTCTCAAGCATTTACATTTTTGTTTTTTTAATGGCTCTTCTATGAGGTGTGAAATTGTATTGCACTGTAGTGTGGATCTACATATCCTTAATAGTTAGTGACGTTGAACATTTTTTATGTGTTATTTGGTCATTTGTATTTCCTCTTTGTAAAAATGTTTATTCAAGTCACTTTTTTAAAACCACATATTTTGTGTATTCATCACTTCAGGCATTCTTAGAGCACATTCATTATTCCAATAATAATAATAAACAAAAAGCAAACAATCACACACTCATCACATTTCAGTCTCTGTGTGCTTCCCCTGCCTTACACAACTGCTATTCTGTTTCCTTCTCTTTAGTATATTTATATTTTGTAAAAACACACATATATTCAATATCACCCATATAAGTGTTTTACATGAGATTTTACTATCTTATACAATCCGATATTACAGCTTTTAGCTTTCCTTTTAGAAATATACATGGCCTTACAGTTTCCCTTTCAACCACTGTCATACCCATGTAATAGCTCTGCTATGCACAAACACCATGATATGCTTTCACCATTTCTATTCATTTACACAGATTTACAAACAACCTTTTTATCAATTCTGCACAGATTAACCCTCAGCTTTCCATTCTTTTATCCTCCTTCTATTTTCTGGTGACCTATATTCTAATTAATTCCATGAGTTTACATAATATATTTAGTTCATAATAGCATAGTCATACAGTATTTGTCCTTTTGTGACTGGCTTGCTTCACTCAACATAATGTCCTCCAGGTTCATCCATGTTGTTATATGCTTCAGGACTTCATTTCTTCTTTCTGCTCCATGATATTCCATCGTGTGTATACACCACAATTTGTTTATCCATTCATCAGTTGATGGACACCTGGCTTGTTTCCAAATTTGGCAACTGTGAATAATGCTGCAATGAACATTGGTGTGCAGATATCTGTTTTTGTCTCTGCTGTCAGTTCTTCTGGGTATATACCAAGTAATGGCATTGCTGGGACACATGGCAAGTATAAATTAACTTCCTTAAGAACTGCCAAACAGTCCTCCAAGGTGGCTGTACCATTCTACATTCCCACCAATAGTGAATAAGCATTCCTAGCTCTCCACATCCTCTCCAACATTTACAGTTTTCTGACTTCTTAATTTGCAGCTAGTCTAATAAGTGTGAAAAAAAATCTCATTGCATATGCATTTCTCTAACCGCTAGTGATGTTGAAAATTTTTTCATGTGTTTCTTCACCATCTTTATTTCTTCTTTGGACAATTGTCTTTTCAAATCTTTTGCCCATTTTTTAAAGATACTTAGATTATACAAATGTCACATAAAAAATATAGGGGATTCACATATGCCCCAATCCCCACACCTCCCACATTTTCCCACATAAACAACATCCTTCATTAGTGAGGTACATTCATTGCAACTGATGAACACATTTTGGAGCATTGCCACTAAGCATGGATTATAGTGTACATTGTAGTTTGCACTCTCTCCTACCCAATTCTTTAGGTTATCACAAGATTTATAATGGCCTGTAGTGTCATTCAGGACAATTCCCAAGTCCCAAAAATGCCCCCATATTACGCCTGTTTTTCCCTCTCCCTTCCCTCAGAACCTCCAGTGGCCACTGCCTCCACATCAACGATATAATTTCTTCCATTGCTAGAATCATAATAAGTCTATAGTAGAATACCAGTAAGTCTACTTTAGTCCATAGTTCATTCCCCAATCCTGAGGATTCTGGGATGGTGGTGTCCACTCCACCTCTAATTGAGAAGGTGCTGTAATCCCATTGGGCTGATGGATGGGACTCTCTTGCTTGCAGCTGTAGACTATCTCACTCCCTTGGTATGGTAGTTGCCATCATCACCTCCATATTAGTTGTCCTGAGTGAGATCAATAAACTGGAAAGTAGGTGTTGCAACTCCGTTGAGATTCAGGGCCTAACTGGCACATGAAGAGCCCAAAAATTTAAGTCTCTTAGACATACACCTACCAACTCTAGTACTAATTATAGGTTCAGATAGAAGGACAAAAAAAGCCACGTGTAGGGAAACCACAACTGAGTCCAACTCTGTCACTCAGGGGAGCATAAATCCCAAAGTAGGGCCCACTATCAAGGCATCAAACTCCTGATCTATCTGCCCTGACTATAGTGTCTGGATGTCTTCAGAGCCCTCAGGAGCCCCACAATTTGGGGTAGTATCTACTTTGGCAGCCAATGAGATCCTGCTGAGACGTGCATAAGTGTTACCTCTGGAATGACCTCCTGACTCACTTTGAAGTCTCTTAGCTATATAAACTCATTTGTCTCTACCCTTTCCCCCTTTTAGTCAAGGTCTTTTTCCAGTTGCATTGCTAGTTGGTGCTTGGTAGTAATTTCTTGGTGCCAGGGAGGCTCATCATCAGGAGTAATATCGCATGCTTGAGGGAAGGTAATGTATTTATATGCTGAACTTGGCTTAGAGAGAGGCCACATTTGAGCAACAAGGAAGTTCCCAAGAGGCAACTCTTAGGAACCCTATAATACTAGGCTAAGTTTCAATTTTAAGAGTAAAAGTTCATATGGACAGTCATCAATATCAAGGGCCCATCAATGGACCATCCTTCTTCACTAGTCGCTGCCCCTGTACTCATGGGATTCTTGCTGATCCATTAGAGAATGTGGCAGAGCGCCCCAGGAAGGGAATTTGATATTCCTTTGGCTATTGTGTGAATCTCATGAACATTTGAACACATTTATATACCATATATGTATGCCCAGGTGAGCTTCCTCCCATGTATTCCCCATCACTGACACCCCGCACCAATGATCTTCCCCTGCCACAGTTGTAATCCTTCTGTGATCCAAAACTTTTTTAAAAATGTAGCCAATAAAATAGCCAAATACAATTAATAAAAAGTGAAAAAATAATTTTAGTTTTAAAAATAAGAAATAGAATACAAACAAAATTTTTAAAAATAAAAATTTTAAATAATAAAAAATAATGAAAAAATATTTAAAAATTTTTTTTTGACATTTTGCCTTTCATCACTGTAAGATCTGTTGTCCTATATGCAGAGTGACATTTTCTTCCATTTATTCCCCTATTGTCTTACTTTTTTCATTTTGTCCTCAAAGAGGTTTTAGGTTACAGAAACGTCACATACCAAATACAGGGAACTCCCATATACCCAACATCTTCTCCCTTTTCCCCATTCCCCTATTAATAACATTATATATGTGGATGGTACGTTTGTTACAACTGATGTACAAATAATGAAACATAGCTACCAACCACGGTAAATGGTTTACATTATGGTTTACATTTTGGACCATATACTTCTATAAACTTTGGTGCAATTCAACATGGCCTGTATCCATCATAGCAAGATCATGTAGAATACTTCCATCTCCCCCAAAATGCCCCCTGTTCCATCTATTCTATTCTACCCTCCTTCTCCCCTCAGGGCCCACCTTTTCATTTTTTAATCGGGTAGCTTGTCTTTTAAATGTTCAGCTGTATGATCTCTTTGTATACCATAGATATTAAAACCTTATCAGATATGTGATTGCCAAATATTTTCTCCCATTGAGTTGGCTGCCTTTTCACTCTTATCTTATGATATCTCATCATAGTTATGATTTGCATTTCTCTAATCGCTAGTGATTTTGAACCTTTTTTCATGTGTTTCTTTCCATTTGTATATCTTCTTTGGACCATTGTCTTTTCAAGTCTTTTGTCCATTTTTCAAATTGGGATACTTGTTTATTTATCATTGAGATGTATGATCTCTTTATATAACATGTACAATGGAATACTATCCAGCTGTAAGTAGAAGTGAAATCAGGGTGCATATGTAGATGAACCTTGAGGACATTTTGTTGAGTGAAATAAGCCAGACACAAAAACACAGATATTATATGGTCTCACTAATATGAATGAAATATGAGTAAATTCAGAGTTAAACTCTAGAGTATAGGTTACTAGGAAATTAAATGTGGGTTGAGAATGGGAGCTGATGCTTAATGTATGTAGAATGATTAATAAGGTTTATTGTAAAAGTGTGGAAATGAATACAGTTGATTGTAACACATCAACTAACACTTCTAACTAACACTGCTGTGTTATGTCCATGGACATAAATGTCACTTGAAATGAAGCTAATGAATAATCTAGGGACTGTATAATAGTGATTTCGGTGGTGGATGAAGCTTGTAGTTAATAGAGTAAGTATAAGAATGTTCTTTTACAAAGTGTTAAAAATATAGTGGTACATTGGCAAATTACAACTTATGTAACCTACAACAAAGAAGATATATCAATTCTAAGGGGGGAAAAATTGGGACAAATAAGGGGTTATGGGACTTTTCCTTTTGAAGTAATAAAAACATAATAAAATAGACTGAAGTGAGACAGCACAACTCTGTGATGAATATGTAAGTCACTGAGTATACACTTTGAATGGATTTCACAAAGCACGAGATTGTATAACATGGTGAATCTTGTGGTGGGAGATACACTGTTGTTAACAGAATATATATGAGAATGTTCTCTCATGATCTATAAATTTATAGTACTAATACAAGGTGTTAATAATCAGGTCGGTTGAGGGAAAATACATCAAATCTAAGATATTGGGTATATTTAGTAGTAATATTTTGATGATGCTTTTTCACAGCTCGTAACAGGTGTTTCAAAACAATACAAGATGTTGGTTGTGGGGTGATGTATGGGAGCCTGATATGATGATACGCATGTCTATTTTTAAGTTCATGATTTTTACTATACAATTATTGTTTATGTATGTTAATGTGTGAATGATATGCTTCAATAATTTTTTAAATAAAAAATGCGTATAGGGGTTTCCCATGTAATTATTCCCACCCACACACCCCCACCCACATTTTCCCTTATTATTAGCATCTTACATTAGTGTGGTACATTTATTTCAATTGATGAACCAATATTGAAGCATTGCAACTAGTCAAGTACTATCATTTACATCTTGGTTTACACTATACGCTGTACAGTTTTAGAGGCTTTGACAAATATTTAGTATCATGTATCTGTCATTGCAATATCATACAGAACAATCCCAATGCCATAAAAATGTCCGTGTTCCACTTATTCATCCCTTCAGCACATCTGATAACCACTATCTTTATATCAATGTTACTAGTTCTTCTGTTACCACATGATAATAACTATAGTAATTAATAATTACTATAGTGCTTATTCCCCCACCCTTTATGTATGTTCATTACTCAATCTCGAGGAATTTGGGATGATGTTCATGATGAATGCTTCAGATTTAGAGGGGGTAAAGCTCATTATTGATAATTCCAGGAATTTTTAACTAATATTCCTTTTATGAGGTAGGTTATGTCAGCCAAGAAACTTGTTTTTCTACTTGAGTAATTATTTCTAGTTTTTTTCTTGTAGTTTTTAAGTTGAAAATTCATTTTTATCTTAATACTCATGTAATCATTGTTTGCACATTTTCTAAATATTTGTATTTTAATAATATATACTAAGAAATGATCTTGAAATCTCCTTAAACTATCCAAAATGCTATTTTTTAAAATATTTAAAAATACATACATGTATAGTTTTCCTAAACCCTAAAGACTTCTTAAGATAGTAATTTATTTTCTGATAACAAAATACAGATGCAAAATCATCCTTTATCATTTTGGGTATATTCACTAGAGGTTTTTAAATGTCCCACTTTCTCCTTTATTTTCCTGATGTATTGAAAGTCATTTAAATATGCTTATCTTTTCTCCTATTAAAAATCTGAAATCTTTCTATGCTTTGTAGTCTTGAGAAGATCATTTAAAATTGTGAATGAGCCAACTGAAAGCTGCTAAGTATCTCCATACCTTGGATCTAAAAGGCTGTTGAGATATTTATTAATGAAATGTAGGAGTAAAGCTATCCCAGTTTGCTTTGTTACCCTCAGTGCCATGTAGCAGGACTCTTTCTCTCAGGCTTTAAGCCACAAAAGCTGTTCTTGGTTTGGCCAACGGTTCCCTGTTTCCATTTCAATATGGAGTCACCTTCAAATATTTTAAACCTGTGCATGGCAGCTGGCTGGATAATATGGAATGGCTAAGCAAAATCTAAATCATTATTCCAGGTTGCGCATTACATGCTCATTCCCTGTGCTAATAGATCCATACTTCTGAATTTTAAGATGCCCAAAAGCATCCATCCTCTTTCTTATCTAAGATTCATTAGACACCAATTTTCATATGTTGTCTTCCAAAATATATAAAGGTCAGTTTATGAGTACTTTCTTATTGTCTTCATCATGGCTGAACATAACTTTGAATATCTTCCCCTTCCCCACATGGATCCCTCATCTGTTTCCTCGTTTTGCTTATTGTCTGCTCATTGTTTTTACTTATTGTCTGCTCATTGCTGGTTGTTTTTTTTTTTTT
>JAQZBX010113598.1:0-10089 GCA_029593785.1 Cabassous unicinctus
CTTAAAAACAGTAAAATCAAAGATGTGAAATGATGGAGGGCTTGAAGACAGTCATACCAAAGGAGTGAAAATTATGGGTCAAATTAGTAAGTTTTATATTTCTGTTAGTGTGTCATAATTCTTTTTGTATTTGTCTGTTTGTTCAGTGTCAGTGTATATTTTGATACCTCAGGATGGCAATATTAAATTGATAAATGAAGATTATTATAAGAGCTCTATTCAAATGGCCAAAAATTAAATAAGTGCTTATATTAATAAATAAATATAGATATTAGTTTAAAATAATAAAAATAGTTATACTCAAATTAAATCACTATTCTAAGAAGTTTGTTTAATGTTGATGGTAATTAATTTTGTCAGAAGTTCGCTTGAAAATAGTTTCCAAAATCATTGTGGTAACTTAAGTATGGGAGGTATATAGAATGTGCTTTTGTTATTAGAGAAAAGAAAGTAATTTTATCCTAAGATAAAATAACTAGTTATTAAAACAAAATAAAATGTGGAACAAAACCTGAATAAATATAAAAGTGCAAAAGGTTTGTGAAAAAGGAATTTTTGTGGTCAAAACTAAGTAAAATTTAAGCAGTCTATCTAAAAAATTTTAAAAGCTTTAGTGTCAAACAATATAATAATATAAAGTTAAAGTTTTATTCTCTCTCAAAGTTTCTCAAATCAGTAGTCTGTTTTAGTAAAAGTTTACAAAGTTTTTCTCCTAAATAATCAGTATGCAATAAAGAAAGTCTGTTTTATCAAAATAGCTTCTTGTACTTTAACCTTATCATTTCCATGAAGAAACAGGTCTTATCACTTTTAAAAAGAACACAATGTTCAAACCTGCTTTCTCAAAGTCAAATCCTGAAAGATAGCTCTTATTTCAAACTGTCACAAATAACTTGGTCTTTTACTTAAAGAAAAGTAAAATACTAAAAATAGTTAAGCTTATGTAATATAAGTTGAATGAAGTATTTAAAACTGTTGTATAATTAAAAGAAAGTTTTTACTTTTATAACAATTAAAGTTATATGAATAAAAAGTTCATATGAATACATTAAAAGTGTAAAAAATTCCTGAAAATATAATAATGTTCAATACAATATTAAATAAAATATAATGTTATTAATCATAATTTTTATTTATAACTACAAAAAGAAAGCAGCCATTACAGGCTGCCATGGTAGTGCATAACAATAAATTATAGTCAAATAAATTAACACCTGCAGCATGCAGTGGTCCCAAATATTGCTAGTTTGTTGCAAAAAATTAATATCCAGTTATGTCACTATCAGTTTGTTTTAAAACTTGCTAAAGCTTTCTTTAATATTTTCTTAAACAATTCAAGCCAGCCCACATTCCCCTTTCTGTAAAGTACCCAACAATAAATCAAGTTTATATTCAACACTGTAAGCAACAGCCCCAATTCTAATTATAACGTTAACAACAAAACCAATGCAAGTATTAAAATTACAAGTTAATATATTACGCCACAGCCCAAATAGGAAATACTAATTTGTTTTTATCTATGCCTCAAACTATACAAAATAAAGAAATTAAGGTCATTCTAATCATGCTACTAAGAATCTTAAATGCTTAAGAAATAAAAGTTTATTTATTGGATGTCTGTTGTTATATAATCTACTATAGTTATGAATTATGTATAATATACTTAAATACTAATCAAAACTTTAATACAATACATTGCATACTTAAGTTAATTTAATAACTTGTATATTACATGTAAATGTGTTTTATTAAATGTATATGTAAATCACTTGTTTTAAGTTTTAACAGTCCTGAAACCAAATGTATTAAAAAACAAGTCTGGTAAGTATTGTTCAAGCCTAAAAGTGAAGCATCATACAGAAAACTTTGTTAATCAACAAACCAATGCCTTGCTAGTTAACACTTTTCACATTTCAGGAAAAATTTTGGAAATTAAAATAGTAAGCACATCAAAGATGTTCTGTAACAAATTAAAAAAAAATAAAGTGCATTTCAATGGATGTTGTATTCCTCCCTGGTGGAGCTGGCCAGTCTGCCAGGGATTAATGCATAAACCTTAAAATGTACTGCCCAGGGAGCATTGTGTTCCTTCCTGAGGAGGCTGGCCCCTTCCTTCGGAATTAGCAAAATACTCACAAGTTGGCATCTATAGCCAAATTCATTAATCCTAACCACAGTCAAACAAAACCCTAGTATCAGTTGCTATTTCAACTCTACCCAGATAAAAGTTAAATATTGGTAAGTATATATATATATATAACTGCTCTATTTATCTGTCATTCTATAACTTTGTTCAATATTAACTTAATCTTTTAGTTAGTTATGTTATTTATGTTTCTCACCCTAATTGTCAGTATAAGCTTATTAAACTAAATATGTTAACATTTATATTGTATCTATCCAAGACTCTAGCCAACAATAAGCCAAATATTTCAGTGTATCCCCTAGTTTGGTAAGCGTGTGAATGTATATATACCTATCATAAAAAATAGAAATCCTAAAATTAATGTTACAAAAACAAAAAGGGTGAAATGGTGAGGTGCGAGAACAATTATATCAAGCATTATTTACAATAAAGAATAATATCAAGCATTATTTACAGAAAATTTGTTAAGCCAAAGATTAGAATGAGATACATCAGCAGCAGAGAATTTCAGGCAAAAATCAGGCAAAAATACAGAAACAAATATTAGACAACTAGTTTAGTGGAAAAATGAAGATAATAATCAATGGGAGAAGGCAGAAGTTAAGTTAGGATATAGAGTCGAGGTTTTGCTCTTATCATTATACATAAAGGAGACCAGCTTTGGGTCCCATCGAGATGTCTGAAACCTAGACATGAACAAGCCAAAGAAGCTGACACAAGAAGCAGAAAAGATGGTAACTTCTAAAAGGCAGAATGTAACTCTAAACAGTTATTCCTTGCTATGCTTACCTTGACAACTACAGCAGTAAGTACTGTACTTTCGCATAATTATACATATTGAACTTATTTACTAATTCACCTCTTTTAGAATTGTTGACTTGGGGGGACAAATCCTACTCTGTTTATATTAATCAGTCTTTTCATTTTCTTGGGCCCATTGATTCTCACCTTCCTCTAAAACCTGAGGACGAAGGGAAATTTATTGAAAATTTAACCTTGCCCTTTCTTGAATGACCTGTCTGCATAGGATCCATCGATCCATGTATACAGCCCCAAAATCATAGTACAAAGTGATAAATGGCATACATGCCATGTTTTATCTGAGGTTGTGCTCTTTAATAATTCCTATAGAATTGTAAAGAATCGGGCCCTTATAGGGATACCAAAACCTAATGTAAATGCAACTATAAGTTGAAAAATTAGCAATTCAACAAAAACAACTAATGAAAGCTATCATTATTTTTGGAATTTTGGGGATGTCATTAGTATAAATATGTCACTAAATTGGACTCATCAGGGAAGATTAATCCCACAACTATGGGACACTAAACAACAAAAATAAAAATTATTTGTGGAAATTATTTTTGGGAACTAACCCAATTTTTAAATGGTAAGTCAGTAAAACTAATATTACCATTTTAAAAAGAAAATCCACTTAATTTCTTAAAGTATGTGTATGGGATCCCATTGTTTTTATAGTAGGAACAGTGAGCATTAATCAAACATGATTTTTATGCAGCAATTGCTCCCTTTACACTTGTGTATCAAAATCTGTTTTACAGGAGAGTTCTACTGTGGTTCTAATGGGGCAATGGCATCATAAAATATGGCTTCCAGGTTGCATGAATCGCTGCTGGCAGTCTTCCCCTGAGAGTCAAATCCTTTGGCATTTTCTAAATCATTAATTGAAAAGAACCAAACATTTAATTGGATTAATTATAGCTGTTGTATAGGGCTTATAGGTATTATTACAGCTGCTGCTGTGGCAGGAACCGCCCTACATGAGACTATCCAAACATGACAATATGTTAGAAATTTGCATCATAATGCTAGTGAGCTATGGCATAGTCAAACATATATAGATGAGCAAATTAATAATAGACTTAATGACTTAGAGATGGCTGTTACACAAATGGGAGATCAGGTATATAATCTAAATTTAAAACAAGGATTAAAGTGTGATTGGAATGAAAGTGCTTTTTGTGTCACTCCTCTCCCATACAATGATTCCCATTATGAATGGGAAATATTAAAAATCATTTAATAGGTCACCACACAAATTTATCTATAGAAATTACAGATTTGCAAAAAAAGATTTTGAGCATGTCTCAAAATCAACTTACTGTACTTCCTGATAGCAAATTTTAGCAGTCTGTGACAGATCAATTAAATAAAATAAACCCCTTACATTGGTGGAAATCAACCTCTGTACTTGCTAACTTCAGTATGGTGATCATTGGTGCTCTGCTACTCTTAACTATATTAGGAGACATTCGCAAAGCTCTGCTGTCCCGCATTAATAGGGCTGAAAAGGCCAACCATGCCAATAACTTGATTCTGCTTAAAACCCTTGACTCTCAAACTCCTGCCCATGGAAGCTTGGCTGGTGGCCAGTGATGGGTAAAACCTTCAAAGGAGGGCAACCTAAGACAGGCACAGTCACCCTGGACAAAAAACACAAAAGGGGGAATTGTTGAAAAAGATGCTAAGAGCCAGAGCATAAATGCTTAAGCATTTAGAAAGCATGCTTGCTGACAGAGAAACATTCGGAAATGTTTCCAAGGACACTGCAGACATCAGTGGGAGGAGGCAGAGTGGAATGAACCCACCACTAAGATGTTATTGTCTAAATTCCCAAGAAAGGTTGTCTGGGAACACAGAAACAGGCAGCGCTCTTACATGCCAAGCTGAGGAACTAGTGAAGGACACCCTACTTTTGTTATCAGCTTTGTAGTATAAAAAGCAGCTTCAGCCTAAATAAACTTGCCTGCATTCCACATGGAGTGAGGTACCCTGATCCCAATCTTTCTTTGGATCATTCCCGGCATCGTCTACCTCCATGTTGAATTACAACACTTATGAAAGAGATAATTCATGTTTTTAAATGAGAAAACCAAAATTGACCATGGCAAGTGACCTAGACAATACCATTCATTATGTTTTGCAATACTCTAAGGAAATTTATGATTAAATATTCTCACATGTGATTTGAATACTATGAAACCATAATTTGAATGCTTTCAACAGTGTCATCACAAAAATGAGAAAAAATATTTCAAAATATTGTATTATAGAATTTAACCTTAAGACATTATTTTGTGGTGATAACATCACAGAGGTATAAATCATAGGGTCTAGGAAAGTGACCTTCTGTATACCAAGTCTTGATAGTTCTTTTAAATTTTGGAATAGAACCCATTTTCTCCAATCCAACAATTACTCCGTTGGTTCATTTATTTTCTCTCTCACTACCTTCCTTCCTCCTTTCCTTCATTCCCTCCTTCCTATTTCCTTTCTTCTTTCCTTACTTTTTCACCTTCTCTCTCCTTCTTTCTCTCTTTCTTACTATTCCCCCCACTCCCATTATCATCACAAAATAATTTTGATCTCAAATTCCAAGTTTTCTCTTTATGAATAAAATTATCTAAAGAATATTTTGCTTTCATGAAAGTAAATCTGAAGGACAAAAGCAGGTGATGTCGAAGAATATTTGAAAGAAGAATTATTGAGCCAATATAAAAGATCCAGGACAATGGAATTTATTTTTGTAATCCAATATCATTGTACTCTATTGGTCCATTGGATCATCTTTGACAAAAAGACCATAATGAGTGGTCAAATGATATTGAAATGTTTTGTGATATGTATTTAAAAATGTCAAAAGATCAGTCAGTGAACACTTTAGTATGGAGAATATCAGGTAGAGCTGAATGAAAGAAATTTAGGCTGATCCTATATAATATGCCTTTTCTGTAACAGCTACCATAACACTAAATCTGCTTTGGTCACTGGTGTTCCTCAACCCCTATTTTTTCCCCATTCATCATTCTTGAGAGCTTTAGATAGATATCAGGTGGAGAATGGAGCTAGATATTATGCAGGCAGAAGAATGGAATTGTTTAACTTGCAGTGGAAGATATTCCTTATTTTTGGGGTGGGGATGGTCCATCATCACTTTATTTCATTGTCCATGGCAGACCTGAAGAACTGGAGTATAGGCATTGACAGCATATCTGCTAGGCTTCAGGGCTGAACTGGCATATAGACAATATGAAGCCTTTTAGTCTCTGAGAACTATACTTAACAGGTAAATTGAAAATTATATGCTCAGATAAAAGTAGCAAAAGGATCATGATTAGTGAATTTATAAGGGTATATTGATGTTATATTGAGGAAGTAAAGTTACATATATTCCTACTGAAGAAGGGTTAATTTCATGAGGCCATGTGGCTTGCTTATGTTATCCAGATATCTCTAGGGCCCTCCAGAGCACTTGTGGTTAAGGTTTTGAAAATGACAGGTTCAAGCAAAGTAAAAGAGAAGATAAAGGGAAATAAAAGCAGATAAATATAAAAACAAGTTTAGGAAATGTTAGGTGGATGCAAAAGTAAAGTGCAGGAAAAATTAAAGGGATATGGAAACCTAAGGAGAAATAAAATAGTGCTTTTAGATTGAGTTAGATTATTAGAGGAGTAACTTCAAGGAAATATAAAAGTATTAAAATTATTTTAGAAAATAAGTATTGAGGGAAATGTTTAATATAGAATATGCTTATATACTTAATATATACCAATTTACTCATTTTCTAAAGTACAGACTATAAAAACATGATTAAATTTAAAATCAGCAAGATAAAAATGAAATTTAAAAGTGAGAGTATTTGGTAAATGTCAATCTTAAAATGATTGGTTGGATTGGTGCTGAGATAAATTTTAGATGAAATAAATACCTATCACAATAAGGATGGATATTCAAATGCTAAGCAAACACGTAATTTCAAAGTTGTGATTTTAAAATAACTGAATTGTTTTACAAGAAGTCAGAGGTAAAATTACATGGTTTTCTTCTTTGAAACAAAAAGGTATTGTGATACCTCTAGGGGAAATTGTCTTTTAGGTGTTTTCATCATCAAAACAAAGTGATTAAGCACATTTTCATTAAAGGTAACTGAGTACAATCATTTGTGTGCATCAAGGATATAATCAGAATCCTTTCCATTGTATGAAACATAAATTATTATTCAGAAGACAGAGTACACTCAAAAAATAAACATATAAAAAACAAAGCTAAATGACAAATGAGAGGTGAGTCCATTACTATCTAGGGGAATTCCCTGGAGGAGATATGTGAGATTTTGGATTCTAAGATGGTGACTGGACGTAGATGAGAGAAGAAGCAAGATATTCCAGGCAGGCAAAACAACAGCAGCAGAAGGAAAGGGAATGGCACATGAATGATTTGGTTGGAACTAATAATCAAAGCTCTCCTATCCAGTCACCTATGAATAAATAAAGTCACAGTCAAGAGGAAAGGGAGTCTTCCATATCAGAGTTCTTTAATTCAGCTCATTTGTATAATCCCTGTAGCCCTCTGACAATTTGATGTAATTATGAATTCCAAAAATATAATTGGATCATGCTTATAAATTGATCTGTTAATCTGGGCATGATTAAGGTATGATTAGGGCATTAACTAGGCCACATCAGTAGGGCATTGAGCCCCACCCCTTGGTGGGTGGGGAAAACAAATATAAAAGGCAAGGCGAAGAACAGAGGAGGCAGTTTTTGTGAAAGAGTTTTGATGTTGGAAAGAAGGCCCCAGGAGAAGAGAAGCAAGCCGTTTGCCTGATCGTCTACGGCTGACCTTGTAGAGTAAACAGGAGCTAAGCCTGGAGAGAAATGCAGCCCCAGGAAGAGAGGAACCCCAGAAGCCTGAACCCTGGCAAACATCGGCAGCTGTCTTGCTCTAACACGTGGCAATGGACTGTGGTGAGAGAAGAAACTTAATGCTTTATGGCCTGGTATCTGGCCATAGAGTCCCACTCTAATGACATGATTGAATAAAAACCCAAATCTTAACATAATTTAATCAGACATCTCAGTTGAATCTAATGCAATTAAGAGAAACAGACCAGTTTACAAACATAATCAAAATATTTTTTTGGAATTCATAAATAATATCAAATTGCCACAGTAGTGACTATTTCTCCCTAACATGAAAGTAGGCATTTATTTTTTTTTTTTATGAGGCCACATGTCTCTTGTAAATACCATGAAAATACATTGTTTTTATTTTTATATTGTAAAATGTGTCAATTTTCTTTTTCTCTCTTTGGATTTTCATTAATCATTATATAACCTCTCCTTACATTCAAGTAAAGGAGTAATTCACCCACATTTCCTGTTAGTATTGGCAAGTTTCATTTTTTTACATTTAAATCACTAATATATTTGCAGTTCAATTTAATGCGTGGTATAAGGTGTGAATCTTATGTCAAATAGGTTTCAAAAATAAAAGGAAAATCATTTATCTGTGAACAGATAGGCAATGCCAGCAGAGAAAGAGACAGTATAAATATAGAATAGAAACAGAGTCTAGAACAAAAAGGAAATAACAGAGAAAATCATTAAAATATACTGAGAAAAGCAGAAGAAAGAATAAATTTTTCAGAAAAGAAAAATAGAAAAATTCAATCTAATTAACAGAGAGAAAGAAACAATGAAGAAAAATGACGAAGGTCTCAAGGAACATTGGGAGAGTATAAACATTATGCTATAACTGTCACTGGGATGTGAGAAATAAAAAAGAGTATGTTGGGGTGGAAAATATTTAAGAAGTAATTGATGGAAAGTTTCCCAAATTACAAAATATTCTATCATCCAAGAAGCTCATCCAAATTCTTTATACACAAACACACACACACACACATACACCAAACACAGCTAAGCACAACATAGACAAACCACTGAAAACCAATAGAGAAAGAATTATCCTGAAAGTAGTCTGAGAAAGATGCACATTACCTACAGAGGAAAAGGATAATAATTATCACTGACTTTTCATCCCAAACAATTAGGAAAAGTTTTATAAGTGATAAAATGAAAAAAAAATGGCAACCCGTAATTCTATTATAAGTGGAAAAAATTCATTCATGAATGAGATTGAAATAAGGAAATTTTCATAGAAATGATATACTCACATAACAGGAAATGGTCAAATAGCATTACAGGGTTTTAAATTAATTATCTTTACAAGTAGGCAGCATACAGCATACAGTGTAAATTAACAAGAGGAAGTAAAAATGAAAAAGAAATGGTGTAAATTATGAAGGTACATAACATTAATGCTAAATTGACTCTAAGTTAAGAATGCATATGACAGCCTTTGAGAAACTACTGTAATAAGAATAAAAAGAGTACTGATAATTGACCACTTGAAGAAGTATTACGGAACATTAAGAAAAAAATCAATCAACCATCAAAGTTACTTGTACTAGTTTTCTCTTCCTGCATAATAATTTACCACCAACAGAGGAGATTACTATTATACACATTCATCATATCCCTCTTAAGGTGACTCAGGAATCTGGGCAGAATTACATGAGTCCTTTTCTCAGGGTACAGGGCAACCCCAAGTTGATGACCAGGCTCCATTGTCATCTGGAGGCTCTACTAGAGGGAAAGCTACACTGAAGCACAATCAGGTTTTCAGCAGAATGAATTTCATTGTGAATATAAGACTGAGGGACCTGGCTTTTGACTAGATTTCAGCTGAATACTGGACACTAGTCCTAGAGGCTATTCACAGTCCTTGAGATCACCCACTAGCCCTTGCCAAATGGAATTCTCCAACATGACAACCTACTGAATCAAACGTGCAAGGAGATTCTCCAGTTTCCTTGTACTGAGATAGAGTTTTATATAAATAAAATACTCCCCTCCCATGTCCTTTGAAGTACATGACAACATAATCACAAACTGGCATCTCCTCACTATTGCCATATTCAAGTGGTTGAAAGCAATCAAGACCATATCTGGACTCAAGGTGAGAAAATTACCTAAAGGTGTGTGTGCCAGGAGGCAAGGGAACTTTGGAGGTCACCTTAGGACCTATCTGACACAGCAATAAAAAGCAACAGAAAAATACAAAAAAAAAAAAACAAA
>JAQZBX010113599.1:0-10091 GCA_029593785.1 Cabassous unicinctus
AGGCAAGCCCAGCAGGGGATTTTTCCCTTTATTTTTCTGTCCCCTTTCTCATTCTTCTCCCCCCTTTTCTTTTGGGGGTGCCAAGAGAGCTGGGAATAATTGATGGCTCATTAAAGTCCTTCTTTCTGCAGACTGCTTACTCGGCGCTCTGAAAGTCCAGCCTTCCCTGGAACTGGCAGCAGCTCTGGGCATGAGGACTATCAAGCCCACAAAGGGCTGAGAAGGAGTGATGGTCTAAACGTATCTTATCAGCTGCTAGAGAAGGGCAGATCAGACTGTGTGCTCCTCAGGAACAGTGATAGTCTTCCTGCCTTTCATCTTTCTGGTGCCTGACACCAGGATGGCCCAGAGGAGGGGCTCAGTTAAGGCTCATTGGGTGAGTGCTAAGGTAGTGCCTCAGACTTCTTTGTGCTGTTCCTAAAAAAACAGAACCACAGTAAGTAGAGCAGTCACTCACTGAGCAGCTTCCTCTGTGCCACGATATTAATGCACATGATCTCTGGTCCTCACAACAACCCTAAAAAGTAGAATTGTAATCTCCATTTTACAGATAAAGGAAATTGAGACTCACTGAGATTAAGTGACATTACCCACGTTGCTAGTAATGCTAGAAACCAGATCCAAACTCAGGCAGTACTTCATCTTGCAGAAAGGAAAGCTCTATCAGATAGCACTGCTATAGACTTTTAGAAAAGAAAAGAGTATTCAGGGCATCCATCTTTATAGAGCACCTACTTGGCTCCAACAGGGTGCTGGGTGGGCTCCTAAGATGAATGAGACATTTGGAAGGCCCTATCCTCAAGGGGCATACAGTTCCATTGAGGTATAGTAACTCACCCATAATACAAAGCAGAATGAAATAAGTGCTAAGACATGACAATACAGTGGGAATGAAAAAGGCACAGTTTATTTGACCGGGGACTAAAAGGAGCTTGAAGATCCAGGAGGGCTGCACAGAGGAGGTGGCTTCTTGAAGCATGAGAAGGTATGAATGTACATAGTTGGGTGGTCATCTCCTTGGATGTGGCATAGGAATTGTGGCCTGAAAATAGTTTTTCTTATAAATACCTGTGCCAGGAGTTACAATGGATATCCCTGGGGAGTCTCTTAAATACTTTAGTCCTGTGAAAGCTTTCCAGTGAAAGTTGTCAGAAGGCCACCCAGATGCTTGGGAGCAGTTAGGGCCAATGCACAATAGCAGAGCTGTTTTGCAGAGGAAGGCTTAGAGGATTACTGACTCTAAACTCTTTTCACTGATGGGTGAAAAGAATGAGCCAAAGACTTCAAAATGCTTTCAGAAATTGGCCCATGGCCCTTTAATTTGCTTCAGATATCCTCTTAGAAGCTCATAAACATGAATTTCCATATTGATTTGGTGCACTTGGTAACCTGAGCTTTCCCTCTGCATTTTTAAAGCTGCACAGGCTGATAGGATTTATCTTTTGATGACATGTTGGTGCCTGTGTGACTTGCACCAGGTCATAGCTGCTGTGGCCATGGGGTATTTGGAAACAAGAAACGATCCTGGAGAGAGGCCTGTGTTAATTGACCCTATAGCCAGGTGCCTTGACAGAGCGCAGAGGCGTCTTAGGGACATCTCTGGGTGTTTTCAACAGGATGTAAAATTTACCTTAGAATTGCCACTCCCTGAGTCTTGCACCCAGTTCACCCAAGGGGGCTCTCCAGAAACACCAGCTTGGGTAGTATGGTGGTGTGCAAGAGAGACCAGGAAAGAACTATTCTTTGAGAAACAATATGTACCAGGCACTCTGCTGAGATATTTTACACATTATCTCCTCTTACTCTCAAAATTCTCATTATTATCCCCATTTTATGTGTGAAGAAATGGAGGCTCAAAAGGTTATAGAAAGCCCATGGTTAAGATTGTGCAGTCTGCCACAAAGCTGCCTAGGTTCAAATCCAAGCTCTGTCGCTTTCTTTCTGTCTGCCTTGGGCAAACTCCTTACCCTCTCTGAGCCTTAGTTCCTTCATCTATTTGTTGGGGGATAACCTTCCTCAAGAGGTTGCTGTAAGAATTAGATGTGATACCATATGTAAAATACTTACATGTTGCCTGACACATAATAAATGTTTGATAAATGTTAGTTCCCTTTATTGTTATAATTGTCCAAGCTAACCCAGCTAGTGAGTGGAAGAACCAAGATGCCCAGACCAGTATAAATTCTGGCTCTCTGTAACTGGGAAAGTTAGTAGATAAAATGTTTAAGCCTTCGTTTTCTCCTCTGTGAAAAGCGAACCTAAACTAAATACTGCTCCCCCCACAAAGCCTCTGGGGCTGAAATGCAATTAAGGGCCTGGTGCTAGTAAATGAAGTTTCCTTCCTTCCTTTCCTTGACCTCATTCTTTCACCTGGAGCTGGCAGCAGCCTTAACTCAGATACAGGCAGGAAAGCCTGTGGATCAGCATCCAGACCAGACTCCTCGGGGCATAAATGGGTATTGGTGGGTGCTTTCCCAACCAACTAAAATGTCTTCAGGACCCTGCTAGCATCGTAGGCTGGAAAGTAGGTTGCTTCTCCTTTAACTGGGTTTCATTTTAATGATATCCATGTTGAAGTTATATCCTGTAGCCCTAGCAGAATGTTCTCCTTGAGCAGTGTAACATTTAGACCTTCTAAGTTCATTGTTGACATTAAGGAATGTTAGACCTGAAGGATTTTCCTTTCCCAGTTTCTGTTTTGTGGTTATTTCTGCCTTCAAGGGTTTTTGGTGTGAAAATATTGGCATTCCTCTTCTTCTCCCTCTTCCCACTTTTAAAGGGTGAGCATTTAGAGCTTTAAGGTACAGGTGTCTGCACCCAGTTTGTGAGCACCAGTCCAAGTCTCTACTCTGAAAGACAGTTCTACCCATTCACTGGCCTCGGTGCCTCACTCCCTCTCCTCTTAACATAGAACAGCTTGTATTCCATGTCTGAATAGTAAACCTTCTATCTAAAGTTTGCTTTAGTATTTTTGCATTCAGCACTTCTGCTTGTTTTTGAGCTCCATCAAAGCCTTTATTATAAGAGCATTTGAAAATGCTGGGGAAGTAGAGAAGAGTTGATGTGTATACCGTCTTTCTCATTCTCCAACTGGTTCATCCTCTTCCCCTCTCTCCCCTCTCCTCATCTCTCTCTCTCACCCTTCATCTAGCCCTCTCCCTGCATTATCTCTTTCCTCTCTTTTTCCACACACACATATACATACACACACACCCACAGCAAGAGAACTCTTTCCCAAGACCTCTGGGAGGAATCTGTTCAATATTTATAAACTGCTGCAGCAGCTATAATAACCAGAAGTAGCTGGCACCACCAATATTTGCTCCAAATAAGATTCTACTCCAGAAACAAAGGATGAGTAGGGGCAGGGAATGGAAGGCAAGAGGTGAGGAGCACAGTTTGTGCAGACTACCAGGTGGTAAAGAGCACCACGTCGGCCCCGCAGACCTGAGTTCTGGGCCTAGCTCCGTGGCTGGCTCGCTGTGGCATCCTGGCCTGTCACCTGCCTCCTCAGGGTTGCAGTCAACTTCTGAGAGCCTTGCCAGCTCTACTGTTTGGTGACCTGATAGAGTGTGGCCTTAAGACAGCCCACCCCACATCTGTCTGCTTTGGCTACTGAGGACCCTTTACCATAAGACATTCACTCTAGAGTCTTACCTTTTATGAGGACTTTGTAGCCAGATGCCTTTCTGGGGCTGGGCCACTTTGAAATGCTCACAGAGCAGGAGTTTTTTCCCAAAGGATAAGGTGCAGGCAGGGTAGGAGATTGCTTGGGTGACAGAATGTCACTTTGGGGACCAGCCCCACCCCAAATGGTTTTTTTCAGGCCTTTTTCACAGCTCAAATATGTTCTGGGGTTTGGATTCTAGTTCCACTGCATCCTCGACTTAGGCAAGTTGCTTAACTCCTCTAATAAGCCAGTTTTCTCATCTGTTAATGTTCTTTACCTCATAGGATTGCTTCTGAGATTAACTGAGATGACATGTATAAATGCCTGGCACATAATCAGTGTTCAGTACATGTGAGTTCCCATTCCACTATGTATAGGATAGCCCCTCTTTCAGATTACACTAACTGCCCATGTAGAAGCCTGACATCCCATTTCCAAAGTACAGGTAACCTGGATTTTTATACTCCTTCCCCACAGATAGAGTGGGTGGAGGAGATTGCCCATAGGATGGGTCCTCTGTGTACAGTAGTAGATGTGTTTTTCTAAGGCCTTGGCAAAGGTGATTCAGCAATGGGATTGATCCAGGCTTTGGTTGCCCTCTATTTTGTGCGTCCCTGTAAAGAGATTAGTTCCCTCCAGGGACTCTGGCTTTTCTGTTGGAAAATCACTACCCCAAAGGATCAGACTGTTTCTCCATTCCCTCCCTCCTGGGTCTGAGAATACATTAGGAGAGCAAAGTGTTAGTTCAATCCATTAAGACTCTTGCTTCCAGACCATGCCTCTGGGGGTATTAAATGCTATAATGGGCATTTCTCTCTCTCCTGGGGCAGCAACTATATTGTTCACACGTGAGTAAGAGATACCACTTAGGTATAGCCCCACAGCCTTCTCCTGCAGCTCAGTTCCTATTCTCCAGTCACCACAGCCCTCTCTTTAAGGGGTCTAATAGGAGCCATCACAACCATTTGCTGTTGGAGGTGATGGATGGGCCTAACAGAAGAGGATGATTTCCAGGGGGAGACACACAGCTGGCACATGTCTGAATCCCAAATCCCATTTTCCAGCACATGTCCAAAGCAATAAAGAGGAAGGAGGGAAAATGTACAAGTGGCAGGAGCAAAATTTTTTCCCCAGTATGGAGATGGGCTGGAGGTGGGTTTCTTCCCTCTCTTCTGTTTTTGTCCAATTTGAATCAGCAGATGTTTTATTACACATAAGCCTCTTACCAGAGAATTCTCTTTACTATTGTTTCTCAAACCAGGCCCCAGTAGAGAACCAAGGGGTAGAAATGCAAGCAGCCATCCTAGTCAGCAGCTGTGAGAGCTTATTCACTAGGCCAGACTGATGGTTGGCTCTGGACTAGGCTCTGCTGGGAAGTTAGCCAGGAGTAAGGCAAATTCCCTACCTTCATGAAGCTTCCATTCCATCGGGAGAGCGAAGACAAGTAAAGGATGGTCTGCAAGTCAGGCCCAATTGTGATAGAGACAAAATGGTCTGAAGACAGGAGCAGGACTAATAGGTGACCAGGGAGCGTTTCACAGAGAAGATGCCTTTTCAAATGGACTTTGAAGGATATATGGGATTTCCACAAGTGACATTGCTGATCTGAGCAAAAGAGGATCAGGGAGGGAACACTTTCCCCCTTTATCAGAGAAGGTGTAGGTTTACAGAACAATCAGGCATAAAATACAGGATTCCCATATTACCACCCCACCACCAACACCTTGCATTGGCATGGAACATTTGTTACAATTGATGATAGCACATTTTTATAAGTGTGCTATTAATTAAAGTCCATAGTTTAACTTAGGGTTCACTGTGTAGTATAGTTTCATGGACTGGGAACTAGTTTCTTGAACAGCTGTTATTTGCTAGGTACTTCACCTACATTTTTGGAGGGAGAACCAGCCCAGGTCACTTAGGATTATAAGGCAGAGACAAGATCAAACACACTCCACAGTGTTGCACCATCTCCTCTCTTTGGGCAAGAGCAGAGGATGGTCAGAGGACAGTGAGTAGTTGGATCACCGCATCCTCCTTTTTCTCCCTTCCCATAGTGCTCTTTATTTCTGCTCATGGGAGTCACCACAGGAAGCCCAAAACACCCTGACCACCCCTCATACCCTGGACTCTAATCCCTAAGTTCTACATCATTTCTACCACCATATCCCACTCCTCCACATCTCCTCAAACCAGGGTGGCCATATAATTTTTGGTCTATACCAAGACCCTTTTGAGAATGAAATGGAGCATTATTAATTATTGTGCTGGTGCTGGGATAACAGGGCAAAATGGGACTGTCTTGGGCAAACCAGAACATGTGGTTACCCACCTTAAAACTCTTCAATTTTGTCCTCTGAAAATCTTGTCATCAGCATCATCTCCTGTATCCTCACCTGCCTTTATCTTCCTGCTCTGAGCTCTGGCTCTCTCTTGTAGCCTTCTCAAGTAGTGTCTGTTTTCTCTCCCATGTTCTTCCTACCCCTGGAGACAGAGTAGGTGTTTTCCGTGCTCCTCATGGACACTTCCTGATCATTTTCTCTGAAAACACTGTGCTGCTTGAATCTTACATCTGTGAACTATACCATTCACATCCCCTCTGTTTATGCAGACACCTGTTCCCCCTCATTCCTTGAGGGAATTCCTGGTTCACTGTTACCTTCTCCAACATTACTGTCATTATTTCTTGGTGATGTCAATATCCATGTCTCTTTCGCTCACATCCACCTTCAAAATACATCCAGAATCCATCTTATACCTCTGCCATTACCTCTCTGGTCCAAGCCACCATAAAATCACACCTCCTTGCATCTGCCTTTGTTCCTTCAGGATATCTTCCACACAGCAACTTGAGTCGTCCCCTTAAAAGTCAAATCATGGCACTCCTCTCCTCCCTACAATGGCCCACAAGGCCTGCACGATGTGTGCATCTATCCCCTCCCCTTGCTCTGGACTCCGGCCACACTGACCTCCTTGCTAACCCTCAAATGGTCCAAGCAAGCTCCCCTCTCAGAACCTCTGCTCCAGCTGTCTTTTTCTGCCACCCACTCCCAGATATTCATAAACTCATTTCTTTCAGGTCTTTAAGCACATGTCCTCCACTCAGTGAGACCTCTAGCAACCACTCTGTACATTCATTTTCTGTTTGGTTTGTTTGCCCCACTAGAATATAGGCTCTGTGCAAGTAGAGATTTTCATCTATTTTGGTAATTACTTTATTTTCATTGCCTCAAATAGTGGTTCTCAAACTTCAACATGCATCAGAATCACCTGGAAGACTTGTTAAAACACACAAAGGCTGGGCCCCACCTTCCGAGTTTCCTCTTAAGTAGGTCTAGGGTGCAGCCTGAGAACTTGCATTTCCAGCAAATCCCTGCCTGATGCTGATGTTGATGATCAGGGTCTACACTCTGAGAACCCCTACCCTAGACCAGTGACTGTCCATGGTAGGCATCTTATATATATGTATTGAATGAATAAATGAGTGAATGAGTAAAGGATGTAGCTAGGAGAGGAATAGCACCAAAAGGTGCTAAGGACCTTGAATGCAAGACCAAGGAGCTTGGCCACAGCTGCCACTATGGGGACTGATGGAGCCATTAGAGCAACATGAGGTTCCATGGGAGCTGGGATTCAGGGAACGATGTGAATGACCCAACCATGATGGTCTCCCATGCCGTGGATTCATCCCTAACCCTGTCTTTGTCTTCCCAGAGTATGCAGAGAACATCGGGGATGGCCGCAGCCCGGAGTTCCGAGAAAATGAGCAAAAGCGTATCCTGGGCTTGCTGGAGAACTTCTAGAGGCCCCTTGGCCCTGTGCATCATGGACTCTCTCTGGGTCTCCCTCCCAGAAACAGTTTTTACATCACTCAGTGTGGCTTTTGGACAAATTAAAACTAGTTTTGGTATTCCTGGGCTGGCATTCTTTGTGGTGAAGCTTTACCATCTGACCTTTACCCAGCACTTTCACAGCACATCTGATAAAGGTCAGTAGTTGGCCTCACTTTGCCAGGAGGAAACTGAGGCTCAAAGATCACATCATTGATTAAATGACCACTGTGAATACTCTGTATGGCAGCAATGCAGCTGTCAGTTTATAACTGGGTAGGTGGGGAGGGGTAGACTACTGACCTTCGAGGTGTCCATCCCCAACACAGAGAGGCTGCAGGTTAACATGAGCCACGAGGCCTCATTCATAAGCACTCCCTGGGAGACTTCCATGGCACTGTGAGGCCACAGAGAGCACAGCCCTCAAAACAGTGTCTGAACCCAGCTGCACATCACAATCACCCTAGAGGGTGGGTGGATTAGGATGGGGAGTGTTAAAAAATATATCAACCCAAAACAATGAAATCAGAATCGCAGACGCAACCCTGGCTTGGTATTTTTTGTTTGCTTGTTTGTTTATTTTAAATTTTTAACTTTATTTGAAATACTTTCAAACTTAACAAGACATTAGAAAAATTATACAAATCCCATACAGAGAACTCTAGCATTCCCTTACCCACCTAGATATCCAGATCCACTAATTTTAACATTTTGCCACATTTGCAGTATCATTTTATCTACCTATCAATCTGTCAGTCCATCCATCTGTCTTATCTATCAAGCCATTTTCTGAACATGAGTGTAGGTTGTATACATTGTGCTTCTTGAACAGTTAAATACTGCCATGTACATTTCCTAAGATAAGGATATTCACTTATGTATCTTCCTTAAGTGCAGTTATCAAACTCAAGATATTTAACATTGATATAAAGCTTTGAGTCTATATTCCAGTTTTTTCATATGTCCCAATAATGTCCTTTTGAGCCTTCTCTCCTTCCTTGTTAGATCCCATCCAGGATCATGTATTGCCTTTGTCATTGTCTCTCTAGTTGCTCTTTTTTTTTTTTTTTAATTGTAGGAACATATATACAACATAAACTTTTCCATCTCAACCACTCCCAAGCATACCATTCCGTGAGATTAATCACATTCACTATTTTGCAGTACCTTCACCACCTTCCATTACTAAACTTTCCCATCTCCCCAAACAGAACCCATTGTGCATTAATTCCCCATTCCTCCTGTCCCCCACTCCTGGCGGCCTGTACTCTAATTTCTCTCTGTGAGCTTGCATATTCTCTTTCTAGTTACCATGGGACTTAAATTTAACATCCTAAAACTATAACAATCTCGTTTACTTTGATACCGACTTAACTTCAATAGTATACGCAAATTATGTTCCTATACCTCTCTATCCCCCCACCTTTATGTAGTTCTTATCACAAATTACATGTTTATACGTGATGAGTCCCAAACCAATGATCTGATTAAATTTTATGCATAAGCCTTTAGGTCCTATAGGAAGTAAAGAGTGGAGTTACAAATAACCAAAATACAATAGTACTGGCATTTATATTTATCCCTGTCATTACCCTCATCAGAGATCCTTATTTCTTCATGCACTTTTGATCTGTTATCTATTGTCCTTTCCTTTCAGCCTGCAGACCTCTCTTTAGCATCTCTTATAGAGTAGGTCTAGTGGTGAACTCCCATAGCATTGGTTTATCTTGGAATGTCTTCATCTCTCCTTCATTTTTGAAAGGCAGTTTTGCTGGATATAGCATTCTTAGTTGGCAGTTTTTTGCTTTTAGCGCTTTAAATGTGTCATCCCACTGCTTTCTTGCCTCCATGGTTTCCAATGAGAAATCAGCATTTAATCTTATTGAGGCTCCCTCATACATGACATACAAGAGCTTTCAGAAGTCTCTACCTCTGTACTTGACAGTGATTATATTAATATGTTGCACATGAATGTATTTGGGTTTATCCTATTTGGAGTTCGTTGGATGTGCTTATTCATGTCTTTCATTAAATTTGGGAAGTTTCGGCCATTATTTCTTTGAATATTTTCTCCGCTCCTTTCTCTCTTGTTTCTCCTTCAGGGATTCCCACAATGTGTATATTGGTATACTTGATGGTACCCCTTGGGCTCTGTGCAATTTTCTTCATTCTTTCTTCCTTCCATTCCTCAGACTGAATGATTTCAATTGTCTTATCTTCAAGCTCACTGATTCATTCTTCTGCCAGCTCTAATCTGCTGTTGAACCCCTCTAGGGAATTTTAAATTTCTCTTACTGTGTTCTTCAGCTCTATTTGGTTCCTTTTCATAATTTCCATTGGATATTTTCTTTGTGTTCATCTCTGATTTTCCTGATTTCCTTTAGTTCTTTGTTCATGTCTTCCTTTAGCACTTTGAGCATATTTAGGACCTTTTTTTTTTAAGTCTGTCTGGTATGTCCTAGGTCTGGTCCTTCTCATTGATGGTTTCTGATATTTTAATTATCTCCTTTGCTTGGTTCATCATTTCCTGTTTCTTTATACGTTTTGTAATCTTTTCTTGAAACCTGGACATTTTGATATTTTAATGTGTT
>JAQZBX010113600.1:0-10093 GCA_029593785.1 Cabassous unicinctus
AAGAAATAGTTAATATTCCATTCTGGGGTATAAATTAGTTTTCTCCGTATAGGTTTTCCTCAGTCTCTTTGTTCCTTAATTATCTTTCCCAATGGATTCTCTCTCCCTTTTGTTTTATCAGTGTTTGTCCATTAGTCACATATTTTACTATTATGCCTCTCTTGCTTCCTTCCTTAGCCCCCTCACCCCTCAATCCTTTTTCTTCTCTCTCTACCTGGGAGCCTTTCAGAAGCTTTTTTTCTGCTTCTTTGTGATCTGGCTGCATTTCTGCTGAGATAGGGAGCGGACTACAGCTGATTCTAGCTATTCAATTATGTGACATAATTTTGTTTTTCCTTTGTCACGTCAAGGAAAAGGAACAAGGTTGGAGTCATTTTACAATGGGGCAGCATTTCATTGGGAAATAATTCCACAAATTAATTTATTTAAAAACTTGTGGCCAAAACATTACATTTTTAGAATTCTAGAAAAGCAAATGAATTTTTCCTTGATATTTTCTTAAGATTTTAAGCCAAGAAATAGGAATAAAATGATTTTCCCTTAATGCTAAAGAGGAATCCTAAATCCCATTAGATTAGCAATGTTCAACCAAGTATTTTTTAAATAGCTATCTGACAGAACATGACTTTTAAAGGTGGAAGAAGTAGCTGTTATATTGTCATATATTTACAGTATGTATAAGATGCCTTTGTGTATGAAAGGAGAAAATCACCTTATTGATAATCTTTCTTTAAATTTAGGCAACAATGTTGAAGTCCTCATGAGTGGCAATGTCAGGTGTTATAATATTGTGGTAGAAGCCATGAAAGCATTCCCTATCAATGAAAAAATTCAAGAAGTGAGTTGCTGCTTGCTCCATAGGCTTACATTAGGTGAGTTATGATTCTTGGTTAATTTATTACCTAAGTCTCTATAATGTATGTATAGCATAGTGGAGAAGTAGCATATTGATGTATGCTGGATGGAAATTCAAAAAGTAGCAAACTGTTCTGTCATGCTTAGATGGAATTTTAGAAGGAGTTAAAATAGATGTGTTAAATGAGAGGCATTTTAATCTTATTTTCTGAAGAAGTAATTTTTTAGAAGAGTGTTTTATTGTTAGAACTACATTTAAAATAGAATTATGTAATTTTTATACATAGAAAATAATAAGCATGATTTATGTAGACAATATAAAGCATAATGCAAAAGGGACTCACCACACAACTTAAGTATTAGATAATTGTCAGTGCTGATGAAGTTACCCTGGGCTCCTTCTTGCCTTGATTTTCCTACCAGGTTAACACTGTCCAGAATTTTGTATTATAAAATTTTGTAATAATCATAATTATTTTGTTTTCTAAAAAGTTTTTCTACCTTTACCTGTCTCTCTAAACAAAATTAACATTTTCTTGCTTTGCTTAATAAAAATAAAATACTGTGTATTGCCATCTGCATAGTTTTTTTAAAATTTAACATTATGTTTATAAAAATGATACTTTTTTTTGTATTTAGCTATATATAGTATTCCATTATATGAATTGATCACAATTTATTTATCTCTTCTCCTATCCATGTCCATTTTGGTTCTTTCTAGTTTTATGCTACTACCATCTGTGTTGCTATGAACACATAGATAAGGGTGAATATCTTTCAAATATTTCTTTGTCATTGGTGCATCCTCCATTGTGAGATGCCTGCTCTCCATGTCTTTTATCTACATTTCCATAGGATGGTGTATCTTTTAAAAACTGACTAGTAGATTCTGGATAATAATACTTTGGTGATGGGTTATATGTATGGAAAATATATTCTCTTAATTGATGACCTGTCTTTTCTCCGTCTTTATGGTGTCTTTTTAAAAAATTAATTTTCTTCAAATTATTTCTTCAATTTATTAATGTGGTATATTACACTGATTGATTTTCTTTTAAAATTTTTATTTTTTTTTATTTTTAAAGAAGCTTTAGATTACATAAATGTTACATAAAAAATATAAGGGATTCCCATATGCCCCCCTCCCTCCCCCTCCCACACTTTCCCACATCAACAACATCCTTCATTCGTGTGGTACATTTGTTACAATTGATGAACACATATTGAAGCATTGCTACTAACCATGGATTACAGTTTACATCATAGTTTACACTCTGTTCCAAACAATTTTGTAGGTTATGACAATATATGCAATGGCCTATATCTGTCATTGCAGTGTCATGCAGGACAACTCCAGTGTCCCGAAAATGCCCCCATATTATACCTAATTCTTCCCTGTCCCATCCCTCAGAACCTCTGGTGGCCACTGCCTTTACATCAATGATAAAAATTCTTCCATTTCTAGAATAATAAAGAGTTTTTAATAGAATAATGATAAGTCTTCTTTAGTCCATTGTTCATTCCCCAATCTTGATGATTTTGGGATGGTGATGCCCACTCTGCTTCTAATTGAGAGGGGGCTTAAATCCTATGGGGCAGATGGATAGAACTATCTTGCTTGCAGTTGCAGGCACTCTCGGTTCCTTGGATGGTCATTGTCCATCATCATCTCCTTGTTAGTTGTTCTGGGTGAGTCCAATGAGCTGGAGAGTAGGTGTTGCACCTCTCCTGAGATTCAGGGCCCAACTGGCACATGGATGGATCAAAGGTTTAAGTCTCTGGGACATATATCTGTCAAGTATAATGCTAATTATAGGTTCAAATAAAAGGGGCAGAAGAGCCATATGTAGAGAACCTATAAATGAGTCTAATTCTTTTACACTGGGGAGCATAAATCCCAAAGTAAGGCCCACTGACCAGGTGCCGAATTCCTGAGCTGTCTGCCCTGCTTATAGTTTCTGGATGTCTCTAGAGCCCTCAGGAGCCCTGCTATTTGAGGCACTGTTTACTGTGGTAGTCAATGAAATCCTG
This sequence comes from Cabassous unicinctus, assembly GCA_029593785.1. NCBI lineage: Eukaryota > Metazoa > Chordata > Mammalia > Cingulata > Chlamyphoridae > Cabassous > Cabassous unicinctus. The sequence continues at coordinate 2,887 of JAQZBX010113600.1, forward strand.
CTGAGACTTGCATAAGCGTGACCACTGGGATGACCTCATTACTTACTTTGAAATCTCTTAGCCATAAAAACTCAATTGTCTTTACCATTTCCCCTTTTTGGTCAAGGTCTTTTTCCAGATACCTTGCTAGGAGGCACTTGGTAATAATCCCTTGGTGCCAGGGAGGCTCATACCCCAGGAGTCATATCCCATGCCCAGGGGAAGGTAGTGTGTTTATATGCTGAGTTTGGCTTAGAGACAGTATGACGGCTTTTGTAATAAAGTCAAATTTATTAATCAATTGCTTTGTTTATTTAATAATCAATTGCTTTTATGTATCTTGTTTAAAAATTTTTTCCTTTCCCTAAGGTCATAAATCTATTTTATATTTTATTCCAAAAGTTTTCCATTTTTCATTTAAGTGCTTAAGGTTTTAATCTATCTGGAATCTACTGTCTCCTGGAACTCAGCTATGGACAACCGGGCATAGGGCTTGTCTCCTCTTGAGTTGCTCCCTGGACCCAGCCCTTTGAGGGCTTGTTTGCTGTTTCCAGACTCTGGAAGCTCTCAGTCTCTCAGGGCTTCTCTGTTTCCCTGCAGTCCTGTCTCTCACATGGCAGGATCATTACAGCAGCTTCCTTTTCTTGTGTGTCTCTCTCTTTGTGTCTCAGTTTATATCAGACCCAGCAAGAGGGTGAGGACTCAACCTGAGTCACACCTCACTGATTATAGGCCAATCAAAAGCCCTACAGCAATCTTATCAGTTAATCTAATCAAATGCCCCTTAGCTGAAATTAATGCAATCAAAGGGTACCATACCCATAGGAATAGATTAGTTTAGGAGCACAATGTTTTTCTTTTTGGGATTCACATCAAACTGTCACAACCATCTACTACCAAAACTTTTCTATCACCCTAAAGAGAATTCTGTACCAATTAAGCATTAAATCCCCAGTACCTACCCCCACCTGGCCCTTGGTAACCTGTATTCTAGTTTTTTACTGTGAATTTGCCTGTTCTAATTATTTCATATCAGTGAGATAATACAATATTTGTCCTTCTGTGTCCACATTATTTCATTCAACATGATGTCTTCAGGGTTCCTTCATGTTGTTGCAGGTATCAGGACTTCATTCCTTTTAATGGCTGAATAATATTCCATTGTATTATATACCATTTTGTTATCCGTTCATCTGTTAATGGACACTTGGGTTCCTTTCATCTTTCGGCAATTGTGAATAATGATGCTATGAACATTGCTGTGCAAATATCTGTTTGAGTTCCTGCTTTCAATTCTTTGAGGGTATGTATCTAGAAATGGGATTGCCAGGCCATATGGTAATTCTATACTTAACTTTCTGAGGGACTGCTGAACAGTATCCCCAGCAGCTCCACATTTTACATCATTCCCACCATCAATAAACCAGCATTCCTAATTCTCCAAATCCTCTTCAATGCTTATTAATTTCCTTTTTTTTTTTTTTAAATAGTAGCCATTCTAGTGTGTGTGAAATGGTATCTCATTGTTTTTTTTGTTGTTGTTTTTGTTTTTGTTTTGTTATGAGGTACCAGGACTGGGGGTTGAACCCAGGACCTCATGTGGGAAGCTGGCACTCAACCACTGAGCTACATCGGCTCCCCTGAGTTGGTTGTTTTGTTTGTTTGTTTGTTGTTTGTTTTGTTTTAAGGAGGTACTGGGAATTGAACCCAGGACTTCATATGTGGGAAGCCAGCGCTCAACCACTGAGCTACATCTGCTCTCCTCTCATTGTGGTTTTGATATGCATTGCCCTACTGGCTAAGGATGTTGAGCATCTTTTCATGTGCTTTTTGACCATTTGTTTATCTACTTTGGGGAAATGTTTAAGTCTTTTGTCCATTTCTTAATTGGGTTGTTTGTCTTTTTAGGATTTCTTTATATATTCTTGGTATTAAACTCTTATCGGATATGTGGTTTCCAAATATTTTCTCCCACCGAGTAGGTTGCCTCTTTACTTTTGTGACAAAGTGGTTTGATGCACAAAAGTTTTTATTTTTGAGGAGGTCCCATTTATCTATTTTTTCTTTCATTGCTTGTTCTGTAAGATAGGGCTGGACCCAATTGTTGCAGAGGATGTGGAGAAATAGGGACATTCATTCATTGCTGGTGAGATCATAAAATGAAAGTAGGTACTTGAACAGATATTTGCACATTGATGTTCATAGTGGCATTATTTACAATTGCCAATAGATGGAAATAGTTCAAGCGTCCATCAACTGATGAATGGATAAATATCATGAGGGGAGCTGATGCTTAATTTGTACAGGATTTCTATTTAGTTTGACTGTAAAGGTTTAGAAATGGATGGTGGTGATGGTAGCACATTATTTTAAATATAACTAACAGCGCTGACCTATGTATGTGAATGTGGTTGAGGGGAAGTTTTGGGTTGTGTATGTCACTAGAATGAAAGAAGATTAAACGTGGGGCTGTATAGCACACTGAATTCTGTTGTAGATGATGGACTGGGGTTAATAGTACAAGTATAAGAATGTTCTTTCATAAATTATAACAAATGTATGACACTATTACAAGGTGTTAATAATAGGGTGGTATATGGGAAAAATACACCTAATGTAAACTATGGACTATAATTAACTGTACTATTTCAGTATTCTTTCATCGGTTGTAACAAAGGTACCACACTAATGCAAAGTTTCAACAATAAGGGAATATGTGAGAATGTTGTATTTTTTACATGACTTTTCTGTAAACTTACCACTTCTCTTATTAAAAAAAAATAAAAAAAACATGCTAAGTGAAAGAAACCGGACACAAAGTGCTACACATTGTATTATTCCATTGATTTAAAATGTAAACATAAATAAATCTATATAGACAGAAATAATTTAGTGGTTAGGTAGAGCTGGGGAAAGCTAGAGAAACTGAGAAGTGACTGCTAAGGGGTACGGGGTTTTTCTTTTTGGAGTAATGAAAATGTTCTAAAATTGATTGTGAGTGATGAATGCACAACCCTATGATAACACATTGAAGAAGAAAAAAACAAACACATGATCGTCTCAATTGGTGTAGAAAAGACATTTGACAAAATCCAGCACCTTTTCTTGATAGAAACAGTCAGAACACTAGAAACAGAAGGAAACTTCTTCAACATGATAAAGAGCATATTTGAAAACCCCCCGGCTAATATCATATACAACAGTGAAAGACTGAAAGCTTTCCCTCTAAGATCAGGAACAGGGCAAGGACGCCCACTGTCACCACTGTTATTCAACATTGTCCCGGAAGTTCCAGCCAGAGCAATTAGGCAAGAAAAAGTAGTAAAAGGCATACAAATTGCAAAGGAAGAAGTAAAACCTTCCCTATTTGTAGATGGCATAATCCTATATAGAGAAAATCCTGAAAAATCCAAAGCTCCTAGGGCTAATAAATGAATTCAGCAAAGTGGCAGGGTGCAAGATCAACACCCAAAAATCAGTAGTGATTCTGTTCACTAGGGGAAATGGGAACTGACCAGTGGTCCATGATGGACTTCTTCTACCTGGGATATTTCTGTTTCTTCAATTCAGCATTTGTGGAGTCATTCTCTAGTCTCCACTGTCCTCCAGAGTTCAAAGCAATTGGAATTTGTCCTTTTATTTGCTAAATCTCTGGGGAGGCTTTTTTAAGGTATGTTTATATCACCATGTTGATAAACCATTTACTTTTAATATAGCTGCTGTGAGAGCAGGACTTTCTCCTTCTATTTTGCTACTTAGTCTTTGTAAGGTATACCTTTTTTCATTCCTCAATTCTTCCATTAATGCCTTCTTTTATATTTATTTTAGTTTTTGTAGTGTACCATTTTGAGTCCCTTCTCATTTCTTTCTGTATATATCTTCCATATATTTTCTTTGTGTTTACCATGGGCTTATATTTAACATACTAAGTCTATAGCAATCATGTTTGATTTAATAACAACTTAACTTCAATAGCATACATATATTGTTCCTATACTCCTCCATTCCCTCACCTTTTTCTTGTGCTTGTTACAAATTATATCTTTATACATTGCATTACAAAACCATAGTTTTATTATCACTTTTTATATGTTTCTATTTTAAAACCTGTAAGAAGTAAAAAGTGGAGTTACACACCCCCAAAATACAATAAGATAGTATTGGCATTTATAGTTACCCATATGGTTACTATGGCAGTTTGATATTATTTATGAATCCCCCAAAAGAAAAAGATTATGTTTGTAAACTGGTCTTCTAATGCTTTGAAGGCATTAGATTCAGCTGACATGTCTTGATTAAATTACCTGTTAAGACTAGGGCTTTGATTCGACCATGCCAGTAGGGCATGACTCAGGGTTGAGTCCCTTCCCCCTTAGGGGGCCTGATATAAACGGGCACTCACTCAAGAAGACACGCAGAAGAAGACACAGGAAAAGAGGGAACTCCATTGACAGGCAGAGGAGAGAATTTTGATCCTATGGCCCCAAGAAGAGAGATGAGCCCTATGCCAGCCTACAGCTGAGATCAGAAGAAGCAGGGCCTTTGGAGCATTAAGAGGAAGGAAGGAGAGACCAGGTAGAGATTGCCCGCCATCTTGCTTAAACATGTGGCAACAGACTTTGGTGAGAAAGCAACCTTCAGTTGGACTCTTTCTAGTAAAAGCCTTGTAACTGTAAGCCTTTACTCCAAATAAGTAAAAGCCAACAGGTTTCTGGTACTTTGCATCAGCACCCCTTTGGCTGACTAATACAGTTACCTTTACTTGAGGTCTTTATTTCTTTATACCACTTCACTGTATTGTCTAGTATCTTTTCCTTTCCATCTAAAAAACTCCCTTTATCATTCCTTGCAGTGCAGGTCTAGTGGTGACAAAACTCCCTCAGGTTTTATTTTTCTGGGAATGTTTTGATCTCTCTCTCATAGGTGAAAATCAGTTTCACTGGATATAAAATTCCTGGTTGGCAATTGTTTTCTTTCAGCCCTTTAAATATTTCCTATCACTGCTTTTTCTTCATGGTTTCTGATGAGAAATTGGCACTTAATCTTAATGGGGCCCCCTTATACATAACACATTGATTTTCTCATCTAGCTTTCAGAACTCTCTCCTTGTCCTTGCCATTAAACTGTTTGACCACTGTTAGTCTGGGCATGGTTCTCTTTGAGTTTACCCTGTTAGTGGTTTGTTGAGCTACTTGAATCTATACATTAATGTCTTTTGTTAAATGGGAAGTTTTCTGCCAATATTTCTTCAAACATTTCTTCTTCCCCTTGCTCTCTTTTTCCTTCTTCTGGGACTCCTATAATACATATGTTTTTATGCTTGATCATATCCCACAGGTCTCCTAAACTCTGTTCACTTGTTGTCATTATTTTTTCTTCTTGTTGCTCAGCTTGAATCGTTTCAGTTGTTTTGTCTTTGAGTTCATCAATTCTTTCTTCTGTGAGTTCCAATTAGTTGTTGAAACCCCCAAGGGAATTTTTCAGTTCAGTTTTTGTGGTCTTCCACTTCACTGTTTGTTTTTTTTTCCTTTTAAAATTTTCTATTTCTTTATTGAGAGTCTTCTATTGTTCTTTCATTGTTTTCCTGATATCCTTCAGTTCTTTTCCTGTGTTTTCCTTTATTTCCTTGAGCATATTAAGGATTATTGTTTTATAGTCTTTATTCTGTAATGTCCCAAGTATGGTCTTTGTTGATGGTTTCTGGATTTTTATGTTGTTCCTTTGGATGGGCCATCATTTCCTGTTTGTTTTGTAATCTTTTGTTGCACACTGTACATTTTAATACTTTAAAGTGTTAATTCTGAGATTTAATCCTAACCTATCTATTCCTTAAATGTGTATCCAGCTAGTGGTATGGCAGAGATTTTCTTGAATGCCAGAATCTAGCAAAAACAAACCAACCAACACAAAAAATATCTTTTGCGGTCTTTGCAAATTGGGTCTCCTTCACCCTTGATTAATATTTAGTTTCAATGATATTCCTTTTACATCTCTGGCTTTATGTCTCATAGATCATTTAATTACTAAATGATTGGAGCTAAAACTTAGCTAAAAAAAACTTGCTCTATAAACTTAGAGTTAAATAGGAAGGAGTTTCCTTTTTACTTCTAGAAGGAAAGCTGGTGACCATAAGTGAGTTACAAATAAATGAAATGGAAGGAGGCATATAAGTGATGGAAGGTAGAAAGAAAACTATCTATTTTATATAAAAATTTCTGGAATAGCATTTACAAATTATTTTCTAACAAGATTATAGATTTTTGGGTGTGGTATTGATTATCAGAATAAAAATTTGTGGGACTTTTTCTTGGGGTGGATTAAAGAGGGTAAAATAATCTTTTATACTTCTTCTAAGAGCATCACAAACAAGGTCAAAACATGATAAGTTTCCTTAATGTGAAAGAAGCGTGATGTGAAAGAAGGGTGTTTCAACAAAAGGATTTAATGAAGACGGAGGGTTTTTAAGATTTCCATCTCATTGAAAGCAGGACAGTTGTTTTGTACAATGAATATCACAGTGCTATCTATAGTAGACACTTCATTGTTTTATATGAAGATGATATGAAAGGTAGTCAAAAAACACAAAGTTAATATAACCCAAATTTGTATCATTATTTTTGCTCAGTCACTTCTGTTGTATATGTAAGATAATTAAATGATGGCATGAAATAAATTTTCAAAAACTTAATCATGTTAAGCTATTTTATTAAAGTAATTATGTGTTTTTATATCAGCAAAATATTCATCACTACACAAATGTACTGATTAAAATATACTGTTATTAAACATAATTTAAGTTCCGTGGATGACAATTCCACTAATGTCTCATTTAAACTTTTAGGTAATTTTTTCAATATTTTGGTATTAAATGAGGTACATGAGTTTGTGGTGAAAGCTGTGAAGCAGTATTCAGAGAACGCAACCTTGCAAATCTCAGCACTCAGCTGTTTAGCACTCCTCAGTAAGTAATTTTACCAAAAAGGATATTCTTTTGACTGCATTTGATCTTGAACTTTAGCATGATAACAAGAAAGTCATATGTAGAGAAGGAAGTATTAAATGGCTTTTCTGACCTAATATAACTCATTTTCCAAGAGAGGGTACTTCCAAAAAGTAACTGGTGACAAGTGCATATGTCCTAGTCATGCAGGGTTTTGCTTTACCTCCTTGATTTAGCTTTGTGATTAATTTTGTTTGGTATCCTCTTCCTGCCTTTTTTTTTTTTTAA
>JAQZBX010113601.1:0-10091 GCA_029593785.1 Cabassous unicinctus
CATGTTCCCCACCGCCCACACCTCCAACAAGAGACTCACCTCAGACAAAAGGTCAAAACCAGGTTGAAAGTGAAAGGTTGAAAAAGATATTCCATGCAAATAGTAACCAAAAAAGATCTGCAGTAGCTATATAAATATTGTACAAAATATATTTTAAATGTAAAAGTGTTATGAGATTAAGATCATTACATATTAGTAAAAGGGGGAATTCACCAAGAATAAATAATTTTAATAAATATTTATGCATGTTACAAGGGTGCACCAAAATACATGAAGCACACACTGGCAAAACTGAAGGGAGAAATAGATGTCTGTACAATAATAGCTGGAGACTTCCACACACTATTCTCAGTTTTGGATGGAACATCTGGACAGAGGACAAATAAGGAAACACAGAGCTTGAATACTAAGATAAATGAACTAGATCTAACAGACATCTATGGAGCATTGCAACCAAAACAGCAGGATATACTTTCCCTTCAAGTGCTCATGGATCCTTCTCCAGGATATACCATATGCTGGGTCACAAGACAGGTTTCAAAAATTGTAAAGAGACTGAAATTATATAAAACACATTCTCCCTCAGAATGGAATGAAGCTAGAAATCAGTAATGGAAGGAAAAAGAGAAAATTCAAAAATATATGGAGATTAACTAACACACTTAATCAGTGGGTCAAAGAAGAAATTGCAAGAGAAATGAGTAAATATCTTGAGATGAATGAAAATGAAAACACAACGTCCCAAAACCAGTGGGATACAGCAAAGGCAGTGCTGAGAGAGAAATTTATAGTCCCCAATGCTCACATTAAAAAAGAAGAAAGAGCTGAAATTGAAGACCTAACTGCACACCTGCAGGAACTACAAATTGAGAACAAAACACTAAAGAGAGAATCAACAAAACCAAATGTTGTTTCATTGAGAAGATGAACAAAATTGACAAACCCTTAGCTAGACTGACAAAAAAAGAGAGAAGATGCCAATAAATAAAATCAGAAATGAGAGGGGGGGATAGAGCCGTCTGGCAGTTTGATGCAATTATGAATTCCAAAAATAGATATTGGATTATGCTTGTAAACTGGTATGCTAATGTGGGCATGAATAAGTTATGATTAGGGCATTAACTGGGCAAGGTCAGTAGGGCATTGAGCCCCACCCTTTGGTGGGTGGAGAAATCAAATATAAAAGGCATGGCAAGAACAGAGTTGAGGCAGTTTTGATGTTGGAGAAAAGGCCCCGGGATAGAGATGAGCCATTCCCTGAGAATTCACAGCTGGCCTTGTGGAGAGAAGTAAAGCCTAGAGAGCCTAATAGTCTACAGCTGGCCTTGTGGAGGAAACAGGAGCTAAGCCTGGAGAGAAATGCAGCCCCAGGAAGAGAGGAACCTAAGAAGCCTGAACCCTGGCAAACGTCGGCAGCTGTCTTGCTCCAACACGTGGCAATGGACTTTGGTAAGGGAAGAAGCTTACGCTTTATGGCCTGGTAACTGTGGACTTCTACCCCAAATAAATACCCCTTATAAAGACCAACCCATTTTTGGTATTTTGCATTACCACCCCTTTGGCTGACTAATACAGGGGGCATTACCAGTGAGCCCACAGAAATAAGAGAGATCATAACAGGATACTATGGAAACTAACTGTGTGCCAACAAACTAGACAATGTAGATGCAATGGATCAATTCCTAGAAATATGCAACCCACACTGACCCTAGAAGAAATAGAAGCCCTCAACAACAACAACAAAATATCATGAGTAAATGGATTGAAATAATCATCAAATACCTTCCAAAGATAAAAGCCAATCTTGGTCAAGTTCTTCAAAAAAAAAAAAAAAAATTGAGCAGGAAAAGAATGCTACCAAACTCATTCAATGAAACAAATTATCACTTTAACACTAAAACCAGATAAAGATACTATGAAAAAAGTAAATTACAGATCAATTTCTCTAGTGACTATAGATTCAAAAATCCTCAACAAACTACTTGCAAACCACTCCAATATCACATTTAAAAGAATTACATATTATGATCAAGTGAGTTTTATCAAAGAGAAAATGACATGGCAGAAGAGAAAGCTGGACTTTGTTCCTGGAACCTGCGAAGTAAGCACACAGATATGTGAGGAAAGAGAGAAGGCTCCATTAGACATGGAAGAGGCCCTGGGAAGAGAGATGAGCTGTTCCCCTGACAGTTTATAGCTGGCCTTGTGGAGAGAGCAGAGCAGCTGAGCCTGGAGAGAAAAGAGCCCCGGGAGAGAGAGAAGATTCATCCCAGCCTGCGGCTGAGATTGGAAGAAGCTGGGACCACGGAGCCTTCCAAGGATGGGGAAGACTGAACCCTCGCAAGACATCGTCCGCCCTCTTGCATCAACATGTGGCCAATGACTTTGGGTGAGAAAGTACCTTTTATAGTACCTTGAGCTGGACTCTTTAGGGCCTTGTGGCTGTAAGCTTCTACCCCAAATAAATGCCCTTTATAAAAACCAACTGGTTTCTGGTATTTTGCATCAGCAGCCCTTTGGCTATTCGGTAAGGTTATTGTAGAAGTATGGAATGAACAGAGTTGATGGTAACACATTATAGTGAATATAACACTGCTGATTTATAAATGAGATTGTGGCTGAAAGGGGTAGCCTGTGGACATAAATGTCAATTGAAAGGAAACTAGAGAATAATCCAGGGTATGCATAACAAAGTGATGTAGGTGGTGGATGAAGATTGTGGTTAATAATATAAACATAACAATGTTCTTTTTTTTACAAAGTGTTCAGAATATGGCGATACATGGGAAAATTACAACTAATGTAACTTATGGATGATAGTTAACAGTAATATTGTGTTGGAGGAAATGGGGGGGAGGGGCGAGGGCAGTACGGGAACTCCAAGCGCACTGCCAGAGAAAACCAGAGCATAGACACCATCTTAATGCCAAATACCGCAACCAACCAGAGAGGGACACTCTCTTAACCACCGCAGCTAAGCTGCTAACACTTGTTGTGGCCTCTCACAGCTCCACCCCTCCCTTTCTCGCCGCGGCGCAGCTCCACCTCTCCAGTCCCGCCGCGGCACAGTTCCACCCCTTCCTCTTCCCCCGCCCCCGCTTAGCATAAATATCAAAACCTGCCTAATAAACTCAGACTTGGAAGCCCAGCCTCTTCTCTGGAGTGTGCGACAGTCTCCGTATCCGTTATTCATCGTCCGCTGGTAACCGGGAAGTGTCCGTCTCCCCACTCTCGTCTGCGGCTTAAGACACAGACCCCGGCCTTTGGCCCGCTGCGCTCAGGGAAGCCTGAGCCCGGTGGGCCGCAACCCGCCTCCCTTCGACCCCCAACCGCCGGATCGCCAAGGGAACTGCCCCGGGGGTGGTGATCGGTGGCAGCGGCAAATAACAGCGGCAAGCGGCAGTTAACAATAAAGCCCGGCCCCCAAGTCGGCGATCGGCGGCAAAGCCGGCAAGGTCATGCCGACAATATTGTAATATTTTTTTCAGCAATGGCAAAGAAGATATATTGATTCTAAGGGGGTATGGGATTTTTCCTTTTGGAGTATGAAAACATTCTAAAATAGACTGCACAATAATGCTGTAATAACAGCACAACTCTGTGATGAAAATGAGAGCCACTGTGTGTACAATTTGTATGGGTTGTACAAAACATGGTACTGCATAAATCAGGGAATCCAGTGGTGAATCCATGGTTAACAGGGCAAGTATAAGAACATTCTCTCATGAACTATAACAAATGTTTAATACTAATATAGGGTATTAATAATTGGGTGGGTGGAAGGAAAATACACCAAATTTAAGGTATGGGCTATAATTAGCTGCAATATTTTGATGCTGCTATTTCATAGTTTGTAACAAATGTTTCACAATACTGCAAGAGTTTGGTGGTGGAATGATGTATGGAAGAACTGTATGATGATAGGATTATTTTGTAAGTTCACAACTTTAACTGTACACTTATTGTTTATTTATGTTCATTTATGAATGATACACATCACTAAAATTTTATTTTAAAAATTGTTGATTATGCCAGCCCAACCCACACACCAAGTCTTCATCCAATGTTAATTGTTGGATTATAAGTTTTTTATTCTGAGCTCTAGACTTTATCAGATATGTGATTTGAAAATATCTTCTGTCCTTTAACAGGGAAAATTCTTTTCACCTTTTCCCCCCAATTTTTGCAAACATTGTATCCTTGCCCTGTGTAGTCACTGAAGTCTCAATTCTGTTGTCCTAGACCTGGTAGCCTTTACCAGCCAAAACTACATAAAGCTTGAACATTCCACAGAGGGGAAATGCTAACAGACCCCCTATTTACATGTTTATAGTTGCCCTCATTCCAAAATCAATCATCTCATAAGCCAGGTATGGGAAAAATCAGTCTTACATGCCCTGAGGGTGAAGACCATCTGTGACTATCTGAGTTTTGTGAAACCCAGAAAAAAATCATGGTCTTAAACTAATCCATTCCTGTGGGTGTGGGGCCCTCTGCATCAAATTCAGTTAAGGGACCTTTGATTAGATTACTTGATAAGATCAATTTAGGGTTTTTGATTGGACTATGTCATGTCAGTGAGGAGTGAGCCAGTCTCGATCTTTGTCCTCTTGCTGGGTCTGATGTAAACAGTGATACAAAGAAGAGAGAAAGAGACAGAAAGAAAGCCACTGTTTTTAACCCCGAAATGTTGAGGATCAATAACAGACAAAGCTTAAGCATGAAGCCCCTAGAGGATGGGCCCACAGATCAGCTAGAGGCTGAAGAGATGACACATATGTCTGATAGCCAGAAGGAAACCAGAGCAGCCAAGACTGAGAAAGGAAGCCTAGAAAGAGACAAGCCCTATGCCTGGCTGCCCATAGCTGAGCTCCGGTAGACAGGAGATTCTGGAGGGGACGGCAGGGATCTCAGCAGAGATCAGCAGCCTACCTCACCAAACGGCAGGACCCCAGGATCACCAGTACTGACTTTGGTGAGAAAACATCTCTGCTGATGCCTTGTTTGAACATTTCATGGCCCCAGAACCTTAAGCTTCTACCCTAAATAAAATTCCCATTATATAAGCCTACCCATTTCTGCTCTTTGCATAAGCAGCCGTTTGGCAAACTAAGACTCCAGTAAACCCCCTTTACCCACTTTTCTGAACTGTCTTATTTCTGGGTACTTGCAGACAGGTACAATGAAACCACTTATAATTACACTGTGGGGAGAAACTGGACAAATGAGATTTATGCCAAGATCTAACTAATACAAAAACTGCGTACAAAAATACTGTGACATGGATAATATTCATTTTATTTACCTAGGGTGGAAATTAACTTCTAAAAAGCCCAGAAAATGGAATGCTTGCCAAAAGTATTGCCTTCACCCACACTATGAATCACATTTATTGAAAGAACCTTACAAACTGGTTCTCCTATACAGCCTGTGCTTTGACTTGAACAAAATCTTTGAAAACCACAAAGTTTTCAGGAAGATCCACAAAGTTTTCAGGAAGATCAAGGAAGCCTATTGGGAAGTCTTATGTGCACCAAAAGGATACATTTTCATGTATGGCAATCCTAAAAGTTATCTGCCTTTTGAATGCACTGTAGAAGACATCTTTGATTCCCAAGTCACGATGCTTCAATGTGTAAACAATGTTTGGTAAGAGGCCAATGCACAACAGGATATCTAAAATCTGTTATCTCCATTTACTAACCCACTGGCCATAACCAAAACAAACATACCACGGGCACATTACTGGATTAGGATTAGCAATAGAATTGTTACCCCCTGGGGAGGATTTGCTTATGATGAAACCACTCCACATAATGTACCAGTTGCAGCAGAAGAGCTCAACATCACTGGCACTGTACTCGAGGCCCTTCTTATTTCCATAGTCACATTAGCTAATATCATCATGGATAACTGAGTTCCCTAGACAATCTGCTGGAAGAACAAGGAGTATGTGCAGTAGCCAATACCTCCTATGCATGGGTAATCATCTCACACCAGGCTGAGCTCAATATACAGGAAATGTATAATCAAGCTACCTGGCTTCATAATTTTTCAAAAGGACAGTGGGGGGTGGAGAAATGTGGAACACAGTAAAATGGGCAATCTCCACTTTCACTTGGTTCCCCCCATTTCTGTGACCCCTGACAGCAATCCTTCTTCTCATATTCAGTCCCTGTCTTCTTAACTGCTTAGTATCCACCTTGACTAAAAGGACAGAAGCTATTCAACTGCAAATGATCACAGGCCAGGGCTATGAAAAATTCATCCTTCAGCCTGGTAACTAGCTAGGGAGCTATTCTGCTCCTCCACCTGGCCCCATCGATAGACAAGAGGAAGAAGTTACAGGAGACAGACCTTCTGCTCTCAGCACCACCACAAGAATGAGAAGCAGAAAACAGAGAGAGGAGGGGTTGTTACCAGTATAAAGAGGTCATGGAAAGTTCCATCTAGCTTTGTGTTTGAGCTATGCTTGCTTTCAGAAACCAAGTGCAGGATGTAGTAACTCTGTGGTTAGCTATGCCTGCTTTCAAGAACTGAATGCAGGGTGCCAGTAACTACAAGACCAACTTGAACTAGTTTTACCCAAAAGGGTGCGAGGGTGGTGTGCACAAGAATGTGGGCAAGAGTGCTGAATGCAGAGGAGGCCCAAACCATGCCCCCATCTCACTCTAAATCCCCCATAAAAGAGCTTCCTCCATCTCCCTTTGTTGGTGGTTCCCCCTAGTTCAGGCTTAGACCAAAGAAGAGAGCTTCTGCTCTGCTTTACCAAATGTGATCTCATTCATTTGACATGAACGACACCAGACAGGAGACCCATTTCAAGGAGCTGATCCAGGAGAGCGTCAGTAACAATAGCATTTCACCACTTGGGGTAAATTACATCAAATACTTCTGGAACTGAGGAAAACTAAAATGTACCAATACTCAAAAACAAAATGAAACAAAAACTACCGTGTGAGAGGAAAAAACTTACTCATTTTCAGTTCTGAGTTGACATTTGTCTTTGAATCCCTCAGCAGTCTCTACAATGCCATAACAAGTAACTCAAAAACACAAGAGTCTGAAAAATATTCTGTGTGCATAAAACTGGACATTACTGGATGCATTTTGGCCTCCATCCTCCAATGCAAATTCCAGTTGTTGCATGCTACTTTAGTCCTGCCCCTTCAAATTTGGCATAGGATCCATAGTAGTTTTGACTAACACTGTATTCATGTATCATTCAAAATAGTATAGCCTTATGAACCTGCCTCACTAACTCCTCCCATGTCAAAACATCGACTAAGTGAAACAGAAATGTGAACCAGAAAAGCAAGCTGTGGCAGTCTGAAATTCTTTCATGAAATCCCAAAAAGAGAAAGATTGTTTTGTGGGCTGACATAATGAGTGACTCAGGTTGAGTCTTTGTCCTCTCACTGGGTCCAATAAAAAATGGAGACACACTGGAAAAGATAGTTCAGCCATTTTTAATTCTGCCATGTGACAGAAAGCAGAGGCTCAAGCAGTTGAGGCCTTGGGGAGAGATGAGCCATTTGCCTGATAGCTTGCAGCTGAAATCAGGAAGAAAATGGAGCAGCTAAGAGAAGAGACCCAGTAAGAGAGCTGGTTGCCCATAGCTGAGCTCCGGGAGATGGTATAGCACAGAGGGGAAGGCAGACACCAGGCAGAGTTCACCCAACATCTTGCTTCAATACTTGGCAGTTGCCTTGCATGAGAAAGCACTTCTTATGGTCCCTTGAGGTGGACTTATCTTGGCTTTAGAACCGTAAGTTTTTACCTCAAATATATACCTTTTATAAAAGCCAATACATTTCTGGTTGTTCCATCGGCAGCCATTTGGCAAACAAAACACAAGCTCATCCTTCATTATATGTGGGTTTTTTTTTCCGTTTCTATAATTTCTAGTGAACTTACAATAAATACACATTCCTTATGAACAAAAGTGGGTGGGCAGAAGGAGGGAGATATTTCCCAGGCTAAAATACCAAATTTTCAAAAGGGTATGTGTGGCAGTTTGAGATTATTTTATGAATGCCCAAAAGAGAAAGATTATGTTTTTAAACTAATCTGTTCCTGTGGGTGTGATACCCTTTGATTGCATTAAATTTGGTTGACGGTTCTTTGATTAGATTACTTTACAAGATTGCTTTCGGGCTTTTGACTGCACTACATAAGTGAGATGTCACTCAGGTTCAGTCTCTACCCTTTTTCTTGGTCGGATAAAAATGAAGACCCAAAGAGACACAGGCACAGGAAAAGGAAACTACCGTTTTTGATCCTGACAGGTGAAAGAGGACTAGAGGATTGCTTATGCATGAATCCCCCAAGATTCATGCATGACTGATAGCTTATAGCTGCGTTAAGGAAGAAAGTGGAGCAGCCAAGACTGGCAGAGGATGCCTCGAAAGAGACAAGCCCTATGCTTGGTTGCTCACAAATGAGCTCCACCAGCTGGGCTCTGAGAGACAGTGAGCCAAGAAGGGAAGGCTGAGACTTAGGCAGAGACTGGTGGTCATCTTGCTTTGCCACATGCTTGGACAACAGGATCAACAATAGCTGACTCTGGTGAGAAAGCACCTCTTATAGTGCCTCAATTCGGACTTATAACGGCCTTGGAACTGTAAGCTTTTATCCCAAACAAATACCTTTTACAAAAGCCAACCCATTTTTGCTTTTGCCTCAGCAGCCCTTTGGCAAAATAAAATAGTGTGCTGCAAATAAGAAACTACTATAGATAAATTCTGATCAAGAAAAAATAAATACAGGTGTGACATCAGCAAGAGGGAATGGCAAGATGCCACTGGCTAAACCTCCTGCTCTCTGACCCCTTTCCTCCCTGCAAAAAGTGAACAACTGTCAGAATGCGTCAGAATCAATTTAGCCAAAACTCTGGAATAAGGTTAGAGAACTTTAAAAATACTGAAACAAAAGAAACCAAAAAAACCTTAAAATGGTAGGCAAGCCACCCCTCAGAACTGCGAGGCAGTTTGCACAACCAAGGCCTCGCCTTGACTGCCTAGCCACATGCAAAAGGATCCCTGGGTCCTGATTATTGGTAGACTTAAATAAAAATAGAGGTATTTGTGCATCCACCCCAACAAGCTCCATGGTAGACTGACTCAAGGCACTTGTTTGCAAGCCCTAACTCCAAATGTTGTCCTTTTTTACAGAAAGCCTCAGAGAGGTGGCAATACTGAAGATGAGAGTAAAACCAAAAATGTGGCCTATAATACAAGAGCAGATCTATTCCTGTGGGTGTGAAACCTAGAGGGGAAAAGTGAGCCAGAGCACTGGAAGGGAGCTGAGATGACATCAGCTGCCGGAGATAAAAAGCAGAACCCCAATTCTTTCACTGATTCTTGCTATTGTTTTGGGTTTGTTTGTTTTTTCCCACTATTTCCTTTATCTGCACTGTGATCTTTACTATTTCCTTCATGCTGATAAATTTGGGATTCATTTCCTGTCTCCTAAAGGTATAAAATTAGGCTATTGAATTCAGATGTTTCCTGTTTGTTTTTCTTTTGCCCACTGATTATTTTTTTAAAACTTTAATGAAGTGTTATATTACAGAAAAGTAACAGGAAATATAGAGGACTCCCATATACCCCATCCCTCTGTTACCAGATTTTATCTCGGTTCTTCACTATGCTGCAGAAATGAATTTCAGATTACGTGGGGTTAGTTAGGCCAGTAATTTATTAAGGTGGGGAGGGAAGAGAAATGGGAGAAAATAACAGATCACGGGTCCCCAGTAGAGGGTAAGGGGCTGAAGAGTGATGAAGAGGGCTGATTATTATAGACTACAATTTCCCATTATAGATCACAAATGCCCAGGTTTTACTTGCGCGTTGTTCCATGCAGGGGGTACATGGCAAGAGCAGGGCACAGAAGCTGTGGCGGCCATCAATGGAGGTGCTTAGCTCTCGGAGGAGGACTGGGCACTTCAGAACTTGGAGCCTCTTTCACCCTGGTTATAATCTTAATCATAATAGCGATATCTTTCCTTTTTAAATTGTTTACCTGTGAAAACATGCTCCTGGCTTATGCTGTGATTGGTACCGCTGGGTGCAAGGCAAGGCACTGCAAAG
>JAQZBX010113602.1:0-10093 GCA_029593785.1 Cabassous unicinctus
GAATTACAAGACAATTTCTAAATGGGTAGTGAGCTTGAGTGCCAATAAAATATTATTTAATAAAACAGACACATTTATTTATGTAATACATATTTTTCTTGATCCTTCAATGTGCTACAATACAGCTAGTTAGTCCTAAAAGAGGAAAACAGGCTGTATTTATCAGGAAAAACAGATCTCTGAAACTATGTTCAATTTCCATTTCTGTTTATTTTATTTATGTTACCATCCTTTACAGAATAAGAAAGTATTTTGACTTTTTATTTTTACTGACTCACTGTTTCTCAATTTCTTTTGTTTATGAGAACTACAGTCACATGGTTAAGAGACAACTGATTCAATTTGGCATTATCTAAATACACTGGTTCAAGGTCCTATGTACAAATGAGCCCACAGTTTATCTGTTAAGAACATCTACAATGTTCCTATATATAAAATGGGTTCACACACACAAGATCTGTGTTTGGGACTTGAATATGCCTTTAGTGGGGCACATGAGTCAATTTCCAATAAATACATATAGATACATGGTACATACTTACATACATACATATATATTTAAATACACATACAAAGAAAGTACCATGCTAGGAATGAAGAAGAAACTATCAAATTCCACCAGCTTTGATTCACATTTGGGGTCTGACAAAATGAAAATTGGATGACTTTGAACAAGTTACGTAAAAGCTCATAACCTCTCCATCTGATTTATAATGCGAAGCAAATCCCAATGACCACCTACCTAGAAAGGCTTCCACAACTCTCTAATTGCTGTCACATAAATCCCTGTGACTGTCTAAATATTGAATGCATTGTCTGTTGTTACAGCAGGTTGGAACAGTAACCACTGCCTAACCCACAGGAAGTGATCTGGCATAGCATGTTTTCCCTATGGAAGGTGTAATAAAAATGCTAATTCTCAGAACCCATCATGTTATTCTCTTGGAGAGCTTGAATTCAATACATGGAAAACCACCTGGGATGGATGAGGTGCTACCAGGTGGCCAGTGCACTGAGTACTACTTTCTTAAACTGAGGACGCTAAATAGTATGTGGCAGTTTATTGCAGTGGTTAAGATTCTGATCTCTGTGATCAGAATGCATTGATTTGGAAACTGGTTCTGCCATTTACCAACCTGATAACTTTGGGGAAGTTACTTACTTGACTTCTGTGTAACTCTGTTTCTCTATCTGTAAAATGGAGAAAATAAAATTTTTGCTTCATAAAGACATTGTTTGAATAAAATGACAAAAAATAGATGTGAATATTTCACAATGTTAAACATGCTCCAAAAATGGCTGAGGCTTTCATTTCTATTATCATTATATTTCATGTAGTCTACTAACACAACCCCAAGAACTGAGTTATGCATTCACTGCACTCTGAAGAAAACTAAATTTCACATTAGACTGCAAAAAATTCAGGAAAAATAGAGTTTACCTATATTCCACATAAACTTTCCCCATACATTTTATCTCATTTCCTCTAGCTAACTCTTCTAATGCAACTCTTCTAACAAAACTTCTATGTACTAGAAGGCTGGGTAAGAGATTTTTGGTTGCATAATGAGCAACCAAAATGAGAAGCTTGTGATTTCAGTAGCCCATTCCCATGAACCCCTAGATGTTATCCATGAGGGTTGGAATCAACTTCTTCCAAACTCCTGTTAATATTGATATATTAATCTCTTCCCATGAACTAGAATGTTCTTAATGGCATCTAGAATATTGAATCATTTACACAAGGTTTTCAATTGTTTTTGCACAGATCTATCAAAGGAATCATTAACTATGGCAGTATACAACCTAATAAAATATATTTCTTAAATATTAAGACTTGAAAGTCAAAAGCACTCCATGATCTATGTGCTACAGAATGGATGTTGCATTAGTAGGCATGAAAATAACATTTATCTCATTATATATCTCCATCGGCACTCTTGGGTGACAAAGTGTATTGACAGTGAGCACTTATATTTCAAAAAGAATCTCTTTTTCTGAAAAGCAGCTCAAAACAGTGGGTTTAAAATATTCTTTAAAGAACACTTTAAATAAATATTTTGTCATCCAGTCTTTGTTTTTCCATTTAGAGAGCACAAGCAGAGTAAGGTTAGCATAATTCTTCAGTGCTGTAGGATTTTCAGATTGGCTACAATTTAAAGTCACCAGCTGCATTGACCCCTAAAAGAGAGTAGCTCCTCCTTTGATGCTTTGAAGCCAGTCATTGGCTTCCCCTCTCTAACTATGAAAAAAAAAGGCTTTTCATCTACATTTCAAATCTGTTGTTTAGTGTAGCCACCTTCATTGATGACTTGAACTTGATCTTGCTGCAGCTTCTTCATCAGTAAAATACATGAACACAGAGATTACAATAATGCTCTACAAACAAATAAAAATTGAGTCAACAATGCTGTTGTTTATAAAGGTTAACAACTTCAAAGCCAAAAAAAGTGATTAAAGCAGTCAGTTGATAATAATAAAATATATATAACATAAATTGTTTTAAAGTGTCACTTAATTTGTTTTCAAACTACTGGTATATGTCTACCCCACAGATTTACATCAGAAAAATATTAAGAGACTTGGAAGATAAAGGTAATATTCCTATTTGAACACTAGGACAAATAGGGAGATCTAATGAGTCATGTTTGATTTTGTTTCTTTGTATAAAAAAACAGGTAGCTTATTCTCTTAACAGAGATGTCATTTACAGTACCAAAATTGATTCAAACAGAGATATGAAATATATCACACATAGAACTTAATTTATTGTACGGATAAAATATCCAGTTAACAATTTCCAGCAGGGCCCAGCACATGCAGTTTGAAATTTAATTCCTCTCTAATTACAATCCACTTAGCCATAAGATCCCTGGAAGATCCAACAAAAGTTTCTTGAGGGAAATAAAAGGGTTCATATGGAGAAAGACATCAGCACATAGACACACACACACACACAGGAGTCCAGAGCTCAGAGCAAGAAAGAAAGAGGCAAAAGCACTTGTACATAAAGTAAAATGCAAGAGAACCTGCTGCAAAGAGGGTAACAGGGTAGGGCAGCCATAGATCAGGGAGATAATTTGAGATCAGGCCATAGGATGCACAAGGACACTTCCCACATCAAGTGAGAAGTTAGGCTCTCCCATCTTTGAACAGGAGACACCCCTGTTCCCAGCCAGTAGCTTGTACTTCACTGACTTTCCCCCAGAGCCAGGAGCATCAGCACCAGCACCCAGGATCCACTCACATCATACCTGCCCAGGGTGAGATCCAGGACACCAAAGAGCCCAAGCTGCTAGTATAGGGAGAATGGAGGTTTGACAGCCCCTTCACCCTCTTATCTTCAGATTTTCTTTGTCCATTGCTGTTCTGTCTCCTTTGGTGTGATAAAAATGCTGGCACTGTTAGCCCAGCCTTCTGGTGCTGTGGAAAGGATGGTGACCCTGACTAACCTGCAGACAGATTCATAACCCCCTTCTCTCAGGTGCTAGTTTGCCCTCACAAGAGAACATGCTTCTCAGAACATGCTGGTTCCTCCTTAGCCCTCCATGAAGAAAATAGATTAATGTTGCAAAAGTGATGCCACTCTGCCATTGCCACTCTGACAGGTTTGCATAAGTGGAAGGGAAGGACCTGGCACATTATAGAAACCCATGTGTTCAGTCACCATCCACATGCTGATAGTGGCCAAAGAGTCTCATCACAGACCTTTTCTGGGTCCAGACACATAAATTGAAATTCCTATGGAAAACCTGCCTCAGGGATCACCACAATCCAACATGCCCCACAGGGCCTTGAAACCATTCAGGTGCCTCCTTGTATAATTCTGTACTCCATAATTTCCTAAATCAGGGGTAATTCCCTCATCTAACTAAGCCAGAATATAACAGATGTCTTGACTCTCCACTTCAAGCCCACCGTCATTAAATCTAATGAATATGTCTTAAAAACATAGACTTCAAATCCATTTATTCTCTATTGGCAATACATGCATAGATAACCTTGATTCCCTATCAGGATTATGACCACACTGTCTAACTTATCTCTTCCTCTTCCCCCTTTTTAACTAAATAAGATGGGGATTTACAGAAAAATTATGCATAAAATACAGAGTTCCTCTACACCACTTTATAATTAACACCTTGCCTTGATGTAGTACATTTACTACAATGATGAAGGAACATTTTTATAATTGTGCTATTAATCCTAGTCCAAGTTTTACATTGAAGTTTACTGCTAGGGTTGTACAGTCTTATAGTTTTTATTTATTTTATTTTATTTTATTTTAGTAATGTATATACAACCTAAAATTTCTCCCTTTAGCCACATTCAAATAAATAATTGAGTGCTGATAACTACATTCACAATGTTGTGCTACCATCAGCACCATCCACTACCAAAAATTTCCATCAACCTAAATAGAAACTGAACAATTAAACATTAATTCCCCCTTCCCTGCTTCCAACTCATTGCCAGAAAGCCTATATTCTAGATTCTGACTCTTTGTGCCTACTTATCCTAATTATTTCTTACCAATTAAATCATACAAAATTCACCCATTTGTGCCTGACTAGTTATATTCAACATGATGTCTTTGAGGTTCATCCATGTTGTCACATGGATCAGAACTTCATTTATTTTTATGGCTGAATAATATTCATAGTGTATATATTTGACATTGTGTTTATCCATCATCAGTGGATGGACAAGTGCATTGCTGCCATCTTTTGGCAAGTGTGAATAAAGCCACATTGAACATAGGTGTGGAAATATCTGTTTGAGTACTGGCTTTCAATTCTTTTGCATATATACCTAGAAGTAGAATAACAGGGTCATATGTTAACAGGGTCACTTTCTGAGGAACCACCAAACTCTCTTCCACAACAGCTTGACCATTTCATATGCACACCAGCATTTAATGAGTCTTATGTCTCCACATCCTCACCAATACTTATTGTTTTCCATTTTTTAATAGTATCCATTCTAGTTGGTGTGAAATATATTTCATTATGGTTCTCAGTTGCCTTTCCCCTAATGGCTAATGATGTTATTGATGTTTTCTTTTTTCTTTTTGGTCATTTATATATATATTCTTTGGCGATATGTCTAGTAAAGTCTTTTGCCCATTTTTAATTGGACTTTTTATTTTTACTTTTTGAATTGTAAGATTTCTTTATATATTCTGGGTGTGAACCCCTTATCAGTTATGTGGTTTCCAAGCATTTTCTACCACTTTGTAGGTTGTTATATTACTTTCATTTTAAACTCCTTTGAGGCATGAAAGTTTTTAATTTTGATGAGATCCAATTTATCTAGTTTTTCATTTGTTGCTTGTGTTTTGGATATGAATTCAAAAAAAGCATTGCTAACACAAGGTCCTGAAGATGCATCTCTCCATTTTCTTTTAGTTTTTTACTTAGGTTCTTATATTTAGTTCTTGACCATTTGGGGTTGATATTTATACGTGGTGTGAGATAGGGTTTTTCATTCATTCTTTTGCATATAGTCATCCAGGCTATTAATTCCCAATTGGTTTGGAACCTTTTCAAATACCATTTGGCCTTAAGTGGGAGAGTTAAATTTTAAACTCTCATTTTTATTGCATTGGTCAATATTTCTGTCCTTGTGCCAATACCATGCCTTTTTGATTACTATGGCATTGTAATAAGTTTAAGAATGGGAACCAGGAGTCCTCCAATTTCATTGATGACTTCTAGAAATATATCTTGTTTGTTTTATGGACCAACCTTTCTAGTTTCTTTGTTTAGTAATCTTTTGTTGCAATACTGTGCATTTTCATATTTATAAAAAATCTGTACTTTGTTCCCCAGCTGTCTGTTCCCTAAGTAAGAACCTGGCTAGTGATATAATGGAGTTTTTCTTGAATGCCAGAAGCTAATCTAAACAAAGAAACTCAAGCAAAAAGCACTTTTCACTGTTTTTGCCAATTGGGTCTGGTATGGCTGGTGGTCTTTTTCAAAGCATGAAGAAGATCAGTCAGAGTCAAATGGAAGTGCAGGATCTTCTCTATCTTCTATGAGCCTTGTGAAGCCATGAAGTCTGCTTCTTTTCCTGGGTTTGTACTTCCTAGTGGCTTCAAATTCTCTTGTTACAGTTACAGGAATTTGAGTGAAGGCATGCTCTACTCCCTTTGAAATACTTATCTTCAACTTGTGCACCCTTGTTTGACTTAATTCATGGTCCTTTGCCCCAGGGTACTTCAATTTGATTGTTTCTCCCATTGTCTCTGCTCTCTGCACCCACAGAATAAATTCTGGCAGGGTAGCCTGAGAAAAGTTCCCTGGCTAAGTCCCTAAGATTTCCAGCTGATACATAGGCACTGACATAAATGCACACAAGTGTGCACCAGGAACAAGCACTGTTGTATACATCTGATCCCCATGAAGCTGGGGGATGGGTAGTGATACCTATTTTTAGGGTATAATTCTATAATTCTCTCCTTACTAACCTCTTGTAGTCAGGCTTGTCCCAGGCCTGTTTAAACTCTTTCTGTGCCTCCTTTTTATCTTGGAATGAGGCCCAATGTGTGCATGTGTGTGAGTGTGTGTATGCCTAACATATTGCTCTGAATTGGCTTTTTTCCAAACATTTTTCTCCTTATCTTTCTATAATAATACACTTCTCTAGTCACATTGAATTATTGTAAATTCTTGGACTGAAAAATTCTCCATCTTTTCTGCTAAATAAAGGTTAACAATAATGGAAGCTTAATATCTAATGAATCCTAACAAATATGCCAAAATGTTCCGCTAAGGAAGAGGCAGAAACTCTAATTGCTATGCAAAGGTGGTTTTATTCAGTCTAATGAGTTTCAGGTTATATTAAATGATTATAACAATTGAGCAAACACAAAAAAGAAGTGTATTTAATTAAAGACATAGGAAAGAATGAAAGTAAATACAACCACTATCCAAACTGGAGGGAAACTCAACATCTGAGCTCTTACATGGCCAGGATCATGTGGCTGATCAGAGCCCTATTGGAAAAAATGGTCTCAGGCTGGAAGTTCCCTCCTGTGTGTGGCTTTTACTGGCAGTTTAGGGGTATCCTATTTAAGGAGTTGCAAAACTCAGAACTTCAATGGGTCTTGCAACTCATGAGGAATGACCTCATCAAAAGTAACCAAATCCATCTGGGGGGGGATGGCCAGCCCTCCACAGGAGAGACATGGTGTCTCAATGGGTCTTTGTTTTATTCTATTTATGGTACACTGAACAGGAACATAAAGGTTTTTAACTTTCAGTTTTACAGGGCATACAAACAGGATATGTAAATATCACATCCAGTGACTTGTTCCTTTTAAACATTTGTTTTTGGTTAATGGATGGTGGGGTTGCCTGTATAGCAGGATTATACATTCCAAAGGAAAAAGGACAAGGTAATCATTCACAATTCTAGGCTAAAACAGCAAAGACTATTGATTAGAAAGCTTATGAATTCAAAAATTTTAATAATAATTTTCATATAGTACATCACCATCATTTCTGTGCATATGCTGGATCCATGACCCGAATTTGTTCTTTTACTCTTTTCATGGCTATGTCTTACTTAAGTAGTAAGTTTCACCTGAGTAACAACTTTCTCCTGGAGTGTTCTTAACCCACACAATGGGATCCTATGGCCCATAGTACTTGACATTTTCACAGCTCTGATCTGCAACCACTGTGATAAATCTCCATTTCCCTGACAGTCTAATCCACCAAACTGTGCATTACTGATAATGAAGACTGTGTCCGGGTGAAAATATGGTCCAAGTGCTAGAGTCACCATTTGCTCAAAAATTCATTAGTCAAAGTAAATTAAATAAAGACAATTATGAAGTTTAGTGATATGGAAAGATAATTCAAGGTCTTTAGTGGCCGTGTGTTCATCAGGTTCATGAGGAAGTTAAGTGTAATCTGAGAAGTAGATCTCTGGCAGCCAGAGCTGCCTCTGTGACACCAGCTGAGGCACCTGTCTGCATATATATGATGGTGCCAAACTAGCTTCTTACAAACTCAAATCATTTTAATATCACCTACATTTTTACCTTCAAGTATTTAAAAGGAGAAAAGCCTAAGTTAACAAATACAATCTTTACCATTAGCTCTAGTTTTCTAACAGGCAAAGAGAATTTTCAAAAAATAATATATAATCAAGGATCTAAGTTTCTTGTATTGTTTTCAAGTCACAGTGTAAGGTATTTGAGAGTACATGTTCTGAGATTGATGCAAATTCATTAATATTAGAGTAAGGTTATAGAATAGAAAAGGATATTCAAATCATCCAGACTATTCTTCATTTTAAAGTTTAGGATATTGAGGCTAAGGCACACATTTTGGTCACTACACTGCATTGCTTTAGAATTTCAAAATATGCCACATGTTCTCATATGTTCATGTCCTTTCTCATGTTGTTGCCACTTTGGGGGCTTTTGCCACCCATCAATTCTGACTAGTAAGTTGAAATATGTATCACAGGAAGGAAAAATTATGAGAACAAGTATATGTCTAAATTTTGAGTAGCCCACAAGAACTGAGAGCAGCAATTGAATTGTCACCTTATTACCTGAAATGGCAAAGTGGGAGCCATGTACCATCCCTTAAATTATATAAAGTCTGTAAATGACCATAGGAATGTGGCTCAATGAAGAAACATGCCAAGATTATAAGAAAATGGTTAGTGTATTGATGTGTATTTTTTGAGGAAATGATTTTATTAAGAAAGGAGAGTGCTAGTCTCATTGAGGGCTCATGGCTGCATATTGTAATAATACAGGGTGTGGGGCTTCTACACCAAGGCTTTCTCAGGGTGTGGATTTCTGCACTTGTGCTTATACCCTGCAACAGATAATGCTGGATTCACATGATTTTAGTTTCCTCAACTTGCTGCTGTTCCATAGCCATGTCAGGTATGCAGAACTGTCTTAAAAGTTAGTCTTGGAATTTCTCCCTATACCAATCCTAGAGCCAATCCATCTCCAGTTCCTTCCCCAACACCCTGCCCAAGATTGTTCTTCCCTTCCTAAAATCTAGGGTGCTATGGATGTGTATGTTCCTTTGTCTTGGTGTTTGTGTGGGTGACAAGGGTAGGGAGACACACTATTCTCCTCATCCCTCCCCAAAGGATTCTAGTCACTCTTCAACTATACTCTCTTCTCCTGGGTTTAAGGTTTCCAAAGTACAGGCAAATATATAATGAATTTTTTTCATATTCTTGATATACCTATTTGCTTGGGAATTATACATAGAGCATAATTATATGGAGAAAAAAAGAGGTGGTAATTAAGGAAACAATGATTATTATCACAAATTACATAGAATCATAATTAGTAACAAGTCATTATGCCTAAAGACATGTCTAAATTAAATTTACAATGTATAGAGGAAACTCTAGTGAATATATAAAGCAGTTCTTATTTATCTTGGGTGGTTATGAAGCAACAAACATTTAATGATAGATCACAAAATTAACCTAGAAAGATTTTTTTAAACTAATAACAAATTAATTGTCTGTGATTAAGGATTAAAGTAAGTAATTGCTATTGGTCTTATCTTCAAGAAGAGTCAGAAAATACTGAGGAAAATTTTGTAAGAAGAATGAATATCTATAGATGTTTTAGAATGTATAGTGAAACACTGACATTTCCGAAGTCATTGATAATGAAACTAACTCTAATTGCAGTTAAGTGATGAATGAAAGATTACATGTAATTGGTAAAATTGAACACCAGGAAATATTTTAGTAAAATGAAGTAAAGCTAGATTTCTAACCCACTTCTTATTAAAACATGCGATCCAAGCTTTAAGGGAAAAAAAAAGAAAAGAAACCATAATACTGATACAAAGAAACAGAAGTTAAAAGAAATTATTCTTAGTTTCAGGAAATTCATTAGACACCCAGGTCCTATACAAGTGGGGATAGCCCCAGAGAATGATGCCTAATTAGTGGGCTCTTCATTGGCATCTGTGTCCCTGAGAGTGACAGAGTTGGACTCAAACAAGTCATCCCTGCACATGGTCCATCAGTCCCTTCTACTCAAACCTATATGTGATGCAGGAGTTTTTAGGTGTACTTCCAGAGACTGTATCCT
>JAQZBX010113603.1:0-10092 GCA_029593785.1 Cabassous unicinctus
TACTGTATGAATGCAACCAAATATATTGTGTAACATATTGTTTGATTAAAAAAAGAATTATATGTATCCATTACATTTAATTGAGAAATGTATATATTGATTCATCTGTGTTTACTTTTTAGTTTTTAATTGTTTATATTTTCAATTGTTAAATGTACAAAATAAAGTAAAAAAAAAAAGAACTCACACAAACAAAAAATAC
The DNA here is from genome assembly GCA_029593785.1 of Cabassous unicinctus. NCBI lineage: Eukaryota > Metazoa > Chordata > Mammalia > Cingulata > Chlamyphoridae > Cabassous > Cabassous unicinctus. Next base: position 203 of record JAQZBX010113603.1, read on the forward strand.
ACATTTGAAATATTAAAAAAAAGAAAAAAGAAAAAAAATGCATGTCAGTCTGATAGTAAAACTCCTAATCACTGATTTACAAAACCATCCCAGGATCCACCACTGATTTTTGCATGTTGATCTTGTACCCTGCCACTTTGCTGAATATGTTTATTAGCTCTTCTGTGGCTTTTTCAGGACTTTCTATATATAGGGTCATGTTATTTGCAAATAAAGAAAGCTTTACTTCTCCCTTTTTTATTTGGTTACTCTTCCCTCCCCTCCCTTCCCCTCTGTGGCAGTTTGAGATTAATTATGAATTCCAAAAAGAGAGATTATGTTTGTAAACTGGTCTGTTCCTCTGGGTGTGATAACTCTTTGACGTCTGATTCAATTATGGTAAGATTAGGATTTTGATTCAACCACATCATTAGAGTGTGACTCAGCATTGAGTCGTCACCCCCTTGGTGGGCAGACACTCACACAGAGAGGAACACAGAGGAAGAGAGAGAGCTCATTAGACACCGAGAAGATACACAGAAGAGAGAGGAGCCTGATAGTTTACAGCTTGTGAGGAGCCCAGAGCAGCTGAGCCCAGAAAGAAAGCCCTGAGAAGAGAGATGAGCACTATGCCAGCCTACAGCTGAGATTGGAAGAAGCTGAACCCATGGAGCCTTAAGAGGGAAGAGGAAGGCTGAACCCTCACAGATATTGGAAACCATCTTGCATCAACATGTGGCAACAGACTTTGGGTGAGAAAGTACCTTTTATGGTACCTTGAGTTGGACTCTTTAGGGCCTTGTAACTGTAAGCTTCTATCCCAAATAAATACCCTTTATAAAATCTAAAAGATTTCTGGTACTTTGCATCAGCACCCCTTTTGGCTAATACATACTCCTTCTTTCCTACTCCTTTGGCTAGATCTTCTGCTAAAATATTGAATAACAGTGGCGACAATGGGCATCCTTGTCTTCTTCCTCTTCTTAGAGAGAGAGCTTTCAGTCTTTCACACTTGATTATGATGTTACCTGTTGGTTTTCCATAGGTGCCCTTTATCATGTTTAGGAAGTTTCCTTCTATTCCTAGTTTCCTGGATGTTTTTATCAAGAAGGGGTGCTAGATTTTTTTACTTGTCTTTTTTTGCATAAATTGAGATGATCATGTTTATTTTACCTTTGTTCTATTACTTTGTTGTACTTTCTTGTGTTGCATACTTGGGCTAAATCCCACTTGATCATGGTGTGTAATTCTTTTAAATTGCTATTGGATTTGGTTTACTAGTATTTTGTTGAGGAAAATTGCATCTATATTCATAAGGGATACTAGTCTGTAATTTTCTTGTGGTATCTTTATCTAGCTTTGGGATTAGGGTGATACTAGTTTCATCGAATATGTAGGGAGTGTTCTTTTCTCTTCAATTTTTTTTGGAAATTTTGGGCAAAACTGAAGGTAATTTCCTCTTGGAATGCTTGGTAAAACTTACCAGGGAAGCCATATGGTCCTTGGATTTCCTTTGTTGGGAGGCATTTGATGATTCAATCTCTTTAGTTGTTACTGGTTTGTTGAGATCTTCTATTTGAGTCAGTGTTGTTTGTTTGTTTCTACAAATTTATCCATTTCATTTAGGTTATCTAATTTATTTGGCATACAGATTTGTTCATAGCATCTTCTTATAATCCTTTTTATTTCTGTGGGGTTGGTAATAATGTCACCCCTTACATACATTTCTGATTTTAGTTATTTGGGTCCTCTCTGTTTATTTCTTTGTTGGTCTAGGTACAGGTTTGCCAATTTTATTTATCTTTTCAAAGAACCAACTTTTGTGTTCATTGACTACTTTTTTAATTCTCTAATTTGGCTCTGCTCTAATCTTTGTTATTAATATTTCTTCCATCTGCTTGCTTTGGCTTTACTTTGCTCTTCTTTATCTACATCCTCCAGTTTGAGGTTAGGTCTCTGATTTGAAATCTTTCTTATTTTAATGTAAACATTTAGAGTTATAAATTTCCTGCTCATCATTGCCTGTGCAGCATCTCCTTAGTTTTGCTATGTGTTTTCATTTTCATTCCCCTCAAGGTATTTCAAATTTCCCTTTCAATTAATTTTTTTGAACAATTGGTTGTTTAAGAATGTGTTGTTTTAACTTCCACATATTTGTAAATTTTCTAGTTCTTCTTCAGTTATTGATTTCTAGCTTCATTCCATTGTGGTTGGAGAAGATACATTGTGTGATTTCAGTATTTTAAAATTGATTGTGACTTGTTTTGTGATCTAACATGGTCTTTCTGGAGAATGACCTATGTGCCCTAGAAAAGAAAATCTGTTCTGTTGTTATTGGTTGAAGTATTTTATATATATGTTACGTCTATTTGGTTTTATAGTAGTCTTCTATTTCCTTATTGATCTTCTGTCTAGATATCCCATCCATTATTGAAAGTGGTGTATTGAAATCCCCTATTCCTCATCTAGGTCCATCTGTTTCTCCCTTTAAATTTGTCAATATTTGCTTCATATATTTTGGGGCTCTGCCATTAGGTTTACATACATTTGTAATTGTTAGAGCTTCTTGTTGAATTGACCCCCATTTTTTAGTATTTGGTGACCTTCAACCCTCATAATAGTTTTTTACTTAAAATCTACTTTATCTGATATTGACATCACTGCCCCAGCTCTTTTTTTAGTTAATATTTGCAGGGAATATTTGTTTTCCATCCTTTCACTTTATACCTACTTGTGTCTTTGACTTTAAGTTCAATCTTATGTAAACATCTATAATTAGATTAGGCTTTTTTATCCATTTTCCCAGTCTCTGCCTTTTGACTGGAGAATATAATGCATTTACATCAAACTTTCTTCTGTCACTTTGCTCTGTGGTCTTTGTAAATCTCATCTTTTTGTCCTTCAATTTTTCCCTTAATGCCTACTCTCATATTTATTTGATTTTTAAATTTTTTTTCATTGAAATTTATCATTCATACATGAGCATCAGTAAACAGGAAGTGTATAGAATAAGTTGTGAACTTACAAAACAAACATGCATATTATCATACAGAGCTCCCATACATTAGCCACCACCAACACCTTGCATTGTTGTGAAACAATTATTATAACTATGAAAGAGCATCGTCAAAACATTGCTAGTAACTACAGCCACTACCTCACATTTGCTGTATTTTTCCCCCAACCCACCTGGTTAATGACATCCTATATTAGTATTATATACTTGTTATAGTTCTTGGGAGAATGTTTTCATATTTGGTCTGTTAACCACAGTCCACCTTCCACCACTGGATTCACTGTTAACAGTCCCATGCTTTGTACAATCCATTCAAAATGTACACTCAGTGGCTCTCAAATTCATCACAGAGTTTCTGCTGTTATCACACCAGTCAATTTTAGCATGTTTTTATTACTCTAAAAGGAAAAATTCAAAACCCCCTTAAATCCTCTATTGCCCCTTAGAATTGATATGATATCTTCTTTGCCATTGCTGAAAAAATATGATAATATTACTGTTAAGTATATTCTGTAAGTTACATTATTTGTAATTTTCCCATTTATCACTATATACTTAACACTTTGCAAAGGAAGAACATTCTTATACTATTAACCACATTCTTCATCCATCACCCAAATCACTATGTTATACAATCCCTACATTACTCTATAGCTTCCTTTTAACTGAAATATTACATCCACAGTCTACCCCTTTCAACCACTATTACATTTATAAATCAGCAGTGTTATTTATACTCACTATAATGTATTACCATCAAATCTATTCATTTCCACATATTTACAATAAACCTTATTAAAAATTCTACATACATTATGCATCAGCTCACATTCTCAACCCACATTCAATTTCCTAGTAATCTGTACCTTAGAGTTTACTTCTGTGAATTTTAGTTCATATTGGTGGGATCATACAGTATTTGTCCTTTTGTGTCTGACTTATTTCACTTAGCATAATGTCCTCAAGATTTGTCCATGTTGTCATATGTATATCAATTTCATTTCTTCTTACAGTATGCCACTGTATGTATATACTACATTTTGTTAATCCATTCACCAGTTCATGAACACGTGGGTTTCCATATTTTAGCAATTGTGAATAATGCTGCTGCTATGAACATTGGTGTTTAAATGTAAGTTTGTGTCCTTGCATTCAGTTCTTCTGAATGTATTCCTAGTAATGGGATTGTTGCATCATACAGCAGTTCTGTGTTCAGCTTCCAGAGGTATCGCCAAACTGTCTTCCACAGAGGCTGCACCGTTCTTCATTCCTGACAACAGTGAAGGAGTGTTCCTATTTCTCCACATCCTCTCTAGCACTTGAAGTTTTCTGTTTTTGTAGTAATGGCCATTCTATAAGGTGTGAAATGATATCTCATTGTAGTTTTCATCTGCATTTCCCTAATAACTAATGATGTTGAATATTATTTCATGTGCTTTTTGGCCATTTGCATTTCCTCTTTGGATAAATGTCTCTTCACATCTTTGGCCCAGTTTTTAATTGGGTTGCTTGTCTTTTTATTATTGAGTTGTACAATCTCTTTATATAACATAGATATCAAACCCTTATCAGATTATTACTCCCATTGAGTAGGCTGCCTTTTCACTTTCTTAACTAAGTCCTTTAAAGCACAAAAATGGTAAGTTTGAGGATGTCCCATTTATCCATTTTTTTTCTTTTGTTGCTTGTACTTTTGGTGTAAGGTTTAAGAAATCACCACATATCAGAAGGTCTTGAAGATGTTTCCCTGCATTTCTTCCAGCTGTTATATTTAGATCTTTTATCCATTTTAAGTTAATTTTTGTATAAGTTGTGAGATAGAGGGTCCTCTTCCTTTCTTTTGGATATGGATATCCAGTTCTCCTAGCATCATTTTTTGTTCTGGCCCAAGTGGGTGGGCTTGACAGCCTTGTCAAAAATCAGTTTGCCATAAATTGCAGGATTTATTTCTGAACACTCAATTTATTCCATTGTTCAGAATATCTATCTTTATGCCAGTACCATGCTATTTTTACCACTGTAGATAAGTAATATGCTTTAAAGTCAGGAAGTGAGAGTCCTCCAACTTCATTCCTCTTTTTTTTTTAAAATAATTTTGACTATTTGGGACCTATTACCCTTCTAAATAAATTTGATAATTGGTCTTTCTAATTCCATAAAACATGCTGTTGGAAGTTTTATTGGGATTGTGTTGAATCTGTACATAAATTGGGGTAGAACTGACATCTTAACGATATTTAGTCTTAAAATCTTTGAAAATAGAATGTCCTTCCATTTATTTAGGTCTTCTTTGTTTTTTTTGAGCAATGTTTTATAGTTTTCTGAATTAAAGTCCTTTATGTCCCTAGTTAAATTTGTTCCTAAATATTTGATCCTTTTAGTCTCTATTATAATGTTTTTTTTTTTCCTGATTTCCTACTCAGATTGCTCATTAGTAGTATATAGAAATGCTCCTGTTTTTTGCACATTAATCTTGTATACTGCCACTTTGCTCAACTCATCTGTTAGTTCTAGTGGTTTTGTTGTGGATTTTTTTGTATTTTCTAGACATAGGAAAGTTTTACTTCTTCCTTATTTGAATGCCTTTTGTTTCTCTTTCTTGCCTAATTGCTCTAGCTAGAACTTCTAAGACAATATTGAATAACAGTGGTGATAGTGGGCATCCTTGTCTTGTCCCCATCTCAGCAGGTTAGCTTTCAGTCTTTCTCCATTGAGTACAATTTTAGATGTGGGTTTTTCGTATATGCATTTTATCATGTTGAGAAAGTTTCCTTCTGTTTCTATCTTTCAGAGAGTTTTCATCAAGAAACATTGTTGGATTTTGTCAAATGCCTTTTCCGCATTAATTGAAATGATCATGTGATTTTTCTTTCTCAATTTAGTAATGTGATGTATTACATTGATTTTCTTGTGTTGAATCATCTTTGCATACTGGGGATAAAACCCACTTGATTATGATGTATAATTATTTTAATGTGCTGTTGGATTCGATTAGCAAGTATTTTGTTGAGGATTTTTGCATGTATACTCATTAGAGAAATTGGCCTATAATTTTCGTTATTCATGTTCTCTCTGTCTGGCTTTGGTATTAGGGTGATGTTGGCTTCATAGAATGAGTTTAGTAGTGTTTTCTCCTGGTGATCTTAGGCTTTTCATCTTTCGCAAGTTTGTGATGACTATTTCAATCTCTTTACTTGTGATTGGTTTATTGAAGTCTTCTATGTATTCAAGGGTCAGTGTAGGTTGTACGTGTGTATCTAGGAATTTTTCCATTTTATCTGCATTGTCTAGTTTGTTGGCATACTAGAGGATCATAGTATCCTCTAACGATTTCTTTTATTTCTGTGGGGTCAGTAGTAATGTCCTCATTTTCATTTTTTATTTTATTTATTTGCATCTTCCCTCTTTTTTTCATTGTCAGTCTAGATAAGAATTTATCGATTTTATTGATCTTTTCGAAGAAGGAAATTTTGGTTTTGTTGATTCTATTTTTTTTTGTTCTCAATTTCATTTATTTCTGCCCAAATATTTGTTATTTTTTCTTTCTGTTTACTTGAGGATTAGTTTGCTGTTCTTTTTCTAGTTCTTGCAGGTATTCACTTAGTTCTTTGATTTTAGCTCTTTCTTCTTTTTTAATATGTGTTGTGAGCTACAGATTTCCCTCTCAGCACTGCCTTCACTGCATCCCACACATTTTGATATGTTGTGTTCTCATTTTCATTCATTTTGAGATATTTACTGATTTTTCTCACAATTTCTTCTTTAACTCACTGATGGTTTTTGTGTGTTGTTTTCCTCCTTATATTTGTGAGTTTTTCCTTTCTCCACTTGTTGATTTCCAGCTTCATTCCATTATGATCAGAAATAGTGCTTTGTATAATTTCAATCTTTTGAAAATTGATTGAGACTTGTTTTGTGAACCATCATATGGTCTATCCTGGAGAAAGGCCCATGAGTACTTGAGAATAATCCTGTTGTTTTGGGTGCAGTGTTCCCCCTCTAGTACCTATGCAATAGACTTTCTCTTCTTCCCAGGTTTTCAATTGTATGATTTAAAACAGGTAATCCTTTACCGCAGGCCTCTTTGTCTGTGAGGTCTAGTTCATGTATCATATTATTCAAGTTCTCTGTTTCCTTTTTGATCCTTTATTCAGTTCTATCCAATGATGATAGTATTGTATTGAAATCTCCAACTATTATTGTAGAGACATCTATTTCTCTCTTTAGTTTTCCAAGTGTGTACCTTATGTATTTTGGGGCATAAATATTTAGTATTGTGATTTCTTCTTGGTGACTTGCTCCTGTTATTAATATATAATGTCCTTCTTCATCTTTTATAGCAGTTTTGTATTTAATGTCTATTTTGTCCAATATTACTATCATTACTTCAGCTCTTTTTTGAATACTGTTTGCATGGAATATCTTTTTCCAACCTTTTATTTTCAGTCTCTATGTCCTTGCGTGTAAGATGAATCTCTTATAGTCAGCATATAGACGGCTGATATAATTTTTATCTTCTACCAGTATATGTCTTTTGATTGGGGATTCAGTTCATTAACATTTTAACGTTATTACTGTAAAGACATTACTTACTCTGTCCCTTATATGTTTGACTTTCCATTGACCTGTCTTACTATTAACTGTCTTTTTTACCCTTTTTGTTATCTTACTAATAATTTTCATTTCTACACTCTTCTTGTCTTCAAATCTAGTATTTCTCTTTGGTTCCTTTTAAAAATTTCTATCTTTTTGTTGAGATTTTAATATTATTCATTCATAGTTTTCCTGATATCATTTATTTCTTTCTCTGTTTCCCTTTTTCTCCTTGTCAATACTGAGGAAAACATTTTGTAGTCATTGGCTGATCTTCTAATATTTCTGTATTTTATACATATATTTGGAATGGGCCATAATTTCCTGTTTCTTCATTAAGCAATATTTCCTTGTACCCTGTACATTTTAATACTTTAATATGTTAATTCTAGGGTTTAGTCCCTGACTTGTTTGTTCCTTAAGTTTATATCCAGCTAATGATATGACAGAGATTTCCTTGAGTGCCAGGAGCTAAGAAAAACAAAGCCATGCAAGAAACACCTTACACTGTCTTTGCTAATTGGCTCAGCATTGGCTGATGCTATCCTTTGGAGTTTAGCCCACCTTTCAAGTAGATCAGCCTGAGGCAAATGTGAAGTTCAGGGTTCCTCTGTCTTTTCTGAGCTTGTGCCTTTTCCTTTGCTTGTGCTTCCTTGTAGCCTTAGGAATTCCCCCTTTTTTCAGGAATTCAAATGTCCCCCTCTAGTACCTATGCAATAGACTTTCTCTTCTTCCCAGGTTTTCAATTATATGATTTAAAACAGGTAATCGTTTACCTAAGGCCTCTTTGACTTAATTGTTTCCTACACTGCTTTATCTTCCCACAATCTTCTCTTTAGCCTGCAGGGCAAATTCTGGGAGGGTGAGCCAGAAATGAGCTTCCTGTTTCAGTCTTTCAGACTAGCACCTGATATATTAGTACTGACCTAGCAAGAACCACAGTGTAGGTATAGGGGTTATTTTGCTTCTTCTGAAACAAAGTCGGGGTCCACAATGGTGGCACAGTCTGGCTCCACAGCATGCTGTGGGGTGTGTGGGGGAGGGGCCAGCAAGGGCTCCAGAAACTTCTCCTACTGTTTTTTTTAAAACTTTATCTTGAAAGAAATTTTAGGTTACAGAAAAATTACATTGAAAATATATGGCATTCCCATTTACTCCCTCCCTCCCCTATTAATAACATTTTACATAGTGTGAGACATTTGTTGCAATTGATGAACAAATATTGAAGCATTGTTTCTAACCATGGTCTGTAGTTTACATTACGGTTTATGCTTTGCACCATACAATTTTATAGGTTTTGACAAAATGTGCAATGGCCTTTATCTGTCATGTAATATGCAGAACAATTCTGATGCCCTAAAACTGCCCTCTTTTCCAACCATTCTTTCCTTCCCCTCCCATCAGAACCTCTGGTAACCACTAACTTTATATCAATATTACAAGTTCTTCCATTACTACAATAATAATAATAAGTCTACTTTGGTCCATGGTTACATTACCCCCTTATGTTTGTTCATTCCTCAATCTTGAGGATTTTGGGGTGGTAATGCCTGCTATGCTTCAGATTGAGAGGGGGCTTAGATCTTATGGGGCAGATCCTACTGTTTTTAACTCTGTTTTATTGATTTAATATTTGCCCAGTTACTGGAGCTCTTTAACTGTTTTATGTAGTTTCAAGGCAAGGTGAGGAAGATATAGCTCTGCCAGTTTTTGCTAGTTGGTATAAGAGGGGAACAATATCCTTAAGTGTCTTGAATCATCATCTTGGTTCTTCTGTCCCACCATTTTACTTATAATGTATGTGTGCATAATGTATGTGAGTTTCTTGTTATTGGCATAAAGTAGATTTTTTTTTTCCAATGTAATTTGACAGTCTGCATCTTTTAATCAGTATGTTTAACATTGCCATAGTTACTTTTAAGTTTATCATTCTGTTTCTTTTGTATTTGTTCTGTGTGTTTTTTGTTCATCTTTTCTTCTTATTCTGCTGTCTTTTACATCAATTCAGTATTTTTATTGCATTTTTATCTTCTTTGTTGACTTATTCTGCATAAATCTTTGTTATTTTAGTGGATGTTTTATGATTTAAATATGTTTAAATGATGACAGTTTATACTCACCAGTTTTACTGGTATAATACTCTACCAGTAAATACTGGTTTACTAAGTTACTGTATTAAATGCCAATTTTTTTCTTCATAGTGATATTTTTTGTCATATGTAGTATTGTTATTTTTGTCACACATTTTACCTATACCTGTGTTGTGAATCCAACACTCTTTTGTTATTATTTTTATTTGTTT
>JAQZBX010113604.1:0-10091 GCA_029593785.1 Cabassous unicinctus
GATGGAAATGTTTTAAAAATGGATGGTGGTGATGGAAGCACAACATTGTGAATACAATTAACAGCACTGAAATACACATCTGAATATGTTTAAAAGGAGTATTGTTAGATTGTATATTTGGTAATGGCGTAATTAAAAAAAAAAAAATCCATGGAACTACACTACACAAACAGTGAACCCTAAGTTAAACTGTGAACTTTCATTAATAGTACCATGTAAAAATGTGTGCTATCATCAATTGTAACAAATATTTCACACCAGTGCAATATGTTGGTGGTTGGGTAGTGTACAGGAATCCTGTATTTTATGCATGACTGTTCTGTAAACAAAGAACTTCTATAATAAAGAAAAAAATGAATAATGGAAAGAAATATGTGTAAGATAAAAAAAAATTACTGCAAATTTTGGACTAAGTATGTTCTCTCTTTGAATAAAATGGAAAAAGTCTAGGCATACATTTGTATTTTGCATATTACTTACAAAATCATTTTATACAATAGAATGTAGCTATCTGTTGCCTTTAAAAATTATATGTATTCCAGTCATGTTACTTATGTAGGACATTAATTTCTTGCATATCTAAGCCTCAGAAATCTATATTTGAGATAGTAAATAATAAAAGTGGTTACTTAAAAATTTATTTGGTGGTTTATTTGTCCACCTAAATAAACAGAAAACTTTAAAGTCACTATTGGTCACTAGATGAATTCCTTTCAAGTGACTGAGTTAGATACTAGATTTAAGCACCTTGATATGTAAATAATATACATGCTACAGTTCATCCTGATCATCACAAATGACAAATGGTACCTTCAGATCCAAACATGGTGAAATCAAGAGGTCAGGTTGGGGGATGTTTGTTTATCTCATGAAAGAAACAAATAGTCCGATGTCAAAGATATTCTGCGTTTTAAATGTGAGGACCAGCTACATGATGAGTAGAGGTGCATAGAGATGGAGGAAGGCTCTAAACCATCAAATACATAACTCTGAAATCCCAGTCCAAGTCTGTCTACATCAACCCCTAGAACTTGAATCTAAAATCCACTCCCTATTTACAATTCCTTACAGTGCCACCAGGATCATCTTGCTCTTCTTCCCACAACACTGCAGCAGAAGAGATGGCAGTGCTGTATGGGACAAATAATATAAATTCAAAATATGAAGGCAAATTGACAGAGCTAAAATGAGAAAGTGAAGTAGACACATCTACAATCATAATGTAAGAAAATATTCCATTAATAATAAGACAGAATAAAGAGATAAGAAATCAGTAAAAATAAAGAAGATCTGGACAAAAATGAAGAAAATAGACTTATATGACACAAGAGGAGCACTTTACTCAACAAGGAAAAAACATATGAAAAATTGACCATGTGTAGGCCCATAAAGCACAATTCAGCAAAGGGTAAAGTACTTCTGAGTATATTATCCAACCAAAATAGAACTTAGCAACAAATTAGAAAAAAGCAAACCAAAAACAATTTTTAAAAAGTATCCACTGATAATAAAATAAAATATTACTAAATAGCCACTAAGTCAAAGAATATTTAAAATAAATTTTGATAAAAATGATACCATTATAGTTGCATCAAAAAATCAAATTCTTAGGAATAAGAAATGATATATAAAACCTCTGTAATTAAAACTACAAAATACTATTAAGAGTATTTATGATTTATTTATTAGTATGTTTATGAATTAGAAGATTTACTATTTCAAAGATCACAAGTGTCTACTGTAAATTGTCTATACATTAAACCAATATCAATAAAAATTTCAGCATTTTTTAAAATTGGGAAGTTATTCTTAAAGAATGGGAAGGGTCTGAGAGTAATCAAGGCTATTGAGAAGAACTAAGCATGTAGACACTGTGATCAAATCTTCAGTCCTCTAATAAAGTCATAGTGAAAAAGAAAGTGTGGTGCATTTGCTATATAGACAAACTGAAAAATGGAAAAAGAGACTTGAGTCTAGAATATATATGTGCATACATGCAGAATATATCTACTCACACAGATGTGTTGATGCAGCCTTTCCAGGATGAAACTGAATCAAATAGATTTCAAATGGGAAAATAAAACGTTGACTCCTATTTCACAACACACACAAAATTAACTTGTTTATGGATGCAATTATAAATATGAAAGATAAAAAGAAATAAAATTTTAGGATAAAGCATTGGAGGCTGTCTGCATTACTTTGTTTATTGATGAATATACAAGGTGCAAACTGTATAAAGAAAAAATTAAATTATTTTAAGGTTAATCTCTGCTGTTCACCAACAGACATTATTAAGAAAGTGAAAAGACTATCCAAAGGGTTTCAAAAGATGTTTGGAATATAATTGCCCAACAATAAATGCATATATACAATATATAGCAAATTTTTACAAGTCAATAATTTTAAAAGACAGTCATATCAATAGAAACAAGGTCAAAATTGATTGAATATGCAGTTCACAGAGCTATCTATATAACCAATATGAAAAGTTACTCAATTTTGTTAGGAGTCATGAAATGGCAAATTAAATTTATGAAACCTAATAGCACCTCACACCCACACAGATTGTATGTCTAAATGGAAAGAATGTGACTTATGGAGCACTGGAATTCTTATTACTGATGGTGGAAATGTAAATGAGTATGATTAATATGGGGAAGGTTTTTTAGCATCTCAATATTGAGAGGTCATAAGACAAGTAATGAATTGTGATAGCAAAAAAAATCTACATGGAAAAACATATATAATTAGGGAAAATATATCTAAATTATTTTTATTTTTATGCCATTGTTACTATATAAAAATGAAACTTTAAAAAATTCATTACTTTATTATTTTTAATTTTTTAACTTCAACACAGAGTCTTAACAAAAAGATTTAGAAACCAATAATAAAAGCACTAATAAATCAGTAAAAATATAAGCTAAGGTATTGAAGAGATAGATAAATAAAAAATGGAGAAAATGTGTCTTAACTGAAAAATATATTCAACTTTATTCATAATAAAAATGTGCTGATTAAAAGTACACTGAGATTTACAAAAGTGCAATATTTGACAAAACTTTCTTATAACAAGGCTATTGGAAAGTAAGACTAATGAGAGTACAAAAGTGTATGAAAATGTTGAGAACATTTTTTCATATACATAAATATTAAAAATGTATTTCCAAATTCTCACTTAAACTTCTAGAAATTACACTAAAAATATACCTGCTCAAATCCAAATTGATGTATATGGGCAAGACTACTCAAGATAGAATAAATAAGAGACTGACTAAAGCTAAGGAGAAGATATAATGATATGAAGTAAAAATTAAAACAAGGTATAGAAAAGTTATAGTTATGCTAACTCCCAATTAACATTGGGAGTTAAATTATGTACATTCTCTTTGCTTATAGCCATTTGCTTATATATAATTAAATACCAGAAAACATATAATTATATTTGAACAATATCTAGGAAATACATTTAAAAAAGTAAGGCTAAAAGGGAGCACATGGAACCAAAGATTAAATTATGAGAAAGCAATACAAATTAAATAAAAATTTTATGGGTACCAGGAAAGTCAGTCAAAACAATTGCTTAGCTTGTCAAATAATATATAAAAATTCCATATCTTACAAACAAAACATATTTTATATAAGAAAGTCACAATATTTAAATCTTGGCCCATGTGTTTCCACTTAAATTTCCTGAGGCCACTATAAATTTCAGTTTTCTGTCTGTCTTTCCTGGTGAGTCCTAATATGCCTTAGGGGCCTGAGAAAAGCTGCCGCCAAATAACTGTATTACATTTGAAATGAAGGATATTTTCCATGACACTCATAGTGTCTAAGGGAGAATAAGAGTCCTGGGGATTAGCATTCCTGGCACCAAGGGATTATTACCAAGTGCCATTTGGTGATGCATTTGGAAAAGCCCTCGATCAAAAGGGGAAATACTAAATACCAAAGTGCTTTTATTGCCAAGAGATTTCAAAGTGGGTTAGAAGGTCATTCCAGAGGTTACACATATGCACATCTCAGAAGGATCTCACTAACCACCACAGTAAAGAAAGCCTCAAACAGGGTTGCTTCCAATAGCTCCCAAGACATCTAGAAAATAAAGGCACGGCACATGACCCCAAGAAATCAGCACCCATCAGTGGGCCTTACCTTGAAATATATGTTAACCTATTTCCCCAATGTAACAGTTAAACTCATTTATCATAGGCTTCCACATGATTCTTGTATCCCTTTTATTTAAATCTATAATTAGCACTATACTCATTAAATGTATGTCCCAAAGACTTAAATCTTTAGTCTTCTCATATGTTGGTTGAGCCCTGAATCTTAGCAGAGTTGAAACAGTTCATTAGAGCCATCTAGGACAACTAAAAAAGTGATGATGGGCCATGCCTGTACAAAAAAACAGAGAGTATCTACAACTGCAAGTAAGACTGTTCCTTCCATCTGCCCCATAAGATCTATGCCCCCTCTCAATCTGAAACAGAGTCACCATCCCAAAGTCATCAGGATTGAGGAATGAACAAACATAAAGGGGAACTGCAACTGTGGACCAAAATATACTTAATATTATTGTAGTAACAGAAGAAATTGTGTGATTGCTATAAAGACAGTGGTTACTTGAGTTTCTGAGGAGAAATGGAAGGAAGAATAGGTAGAACATGGGGCATTTTGAGGTAATGTTCTGTAAGATATTGCAATGATGGATATAGACCATTATACATTTTGCCAAAACCTATAAAATTGTATGGAGGAAAGAGTAAACCATAATGTAAACTATATACTATGATTAGTAGCAATGCTTCAATATTTGTTCCTCATTTGTAACAGATGTACCACACTAATATAAGATGTTATTAATAGGAGAAAATGTGACAGGGGAAATGGGTGAGATATATGGGAACCCCCTATATTTTTGATATAACATTTCTATAGTCAAAAATTCTATAAAATAAAGTTTAAATGAAATGAAATGAAATATAGAAGTTTTAAAAAGAATAAATCAAATCTAGGGAAGCCCTGTGTCCATGAGGTATCATACCTAATCCTAAGCTCACTAAATTCTTTAAATAAAAAAGGAATTTTACAGTAACCAACGAAATATTTTTAAGTGTTTGCATTTACCCTATATTACCTTCCTCTGTTCTTTGTCTTGTTGGACCTCCTTTCCAAATGTGGACTGGAATGTGCTCCAGTTGTGAACTGCTCCAATAGACTCATCTAAATAGTATCTTGTGTAACATTTTCTTTTAACACATATACCCCATTTCATCATGTGCACTGTTTGGCCAGTTTTAAATGTCAGCTCTATCATGATCCAGTATTCTGTTATTTAAGTATTTCAGTCTGCAACTAGTAACCAGTCTGCTTTCTGTTTTTTATTTGTTTGTTTGTTTAGAAATAAAGTTTAGGATGATGATTTACAATGGGGTATTGGAGTATGAGTCTTCAAATTAGATTATAAAATCAAAATAGATTTTTTAGTGATGTTTTTAGATCAATAAATATTAATAAATTTTCTCATGAAACCTGTCTATTAATGGAGGACCCAGTGTTGTTTTATGCACTGTTTCAATAAGGTCAGTTATGGTGCACAGGAAAAACAACAATAACAACAAAGAACTTTTATTTAAGACCAAAAAGAAGCATCAGAATTAAACAATAATTTGGATTCAGCTTGCTTTGTTATGATCAGACAGGTTTCACAGACACAGTGTCTTGAGATATTAGGAATTTGGTTTCCCCTAACTTAAGAATCATGGTGCTTCCCAAAGAGATTTTTTGTAATTAAAATAAGGGCAGATTAAAAATTTAGGGATTGAGGAAAGATTTAAATTGTCTCTCACACAGCATTAAAAAAATCCTTGAAGAGTAGTTTTGTTTTATTTATTTAGCAACTTCCTATAGCTGATAATTACCACCTTGAAAAGTAGAAAGGGAGCTCTCCCTCCCTATTAAGCCCCAGTGCTCGGCATGCCAGGGGACTTGTTGGAGTGCAACAATATAATTAAAAAGTTATTATTAAAAGGAAGAAATTACAAGCATTTGTGTCTGCAGTTTGAATCTCAGGAGAAGAGGTTGTTAAATCATTCCTAGGGTTACAACTCAGCTCACCCTGGCATTCTGAACAGTAGTGAACCTCGGCATTAACTTAAAGGGATTTTTGCAAAATTGACATCAAAGAGAAACTTTGAGAAAAAGTTTTAGGTTTCTCCTGGGATTGTCACACGCAATGTGTGGTTAATTTGCTTATTAGAAGTTTGGTATGGTTGCAAGTGTATTGGCAGTGGGAGAATAAAAATATACTCATTAATTCAAAGTAGTAGAATAGCAAAAGGAGATCACCTCATAGCCATTGGAGTCATTTCATTACTCTTATATTTTACTTCCATGGGACTTGTCTCTACTTGTCTGTACATGATTGACCATTGGAGTAAATTGGTCATTCAAAGGATGACCTCTTTTCCCTGACATGACCACTTATTTCAGTATCTTGAAGACATAAGTCCAGATTCATAATTTAACATTTAAAAAATATTTTGACTATATCACATAATTTATAGTAAAATAGTCACTATACTACAAGTATAACTGGGAATTTTAATTGCTGTAGAAGCACACATTATTAAACTATTTTTTTCTGTCACAAGATACTATTTGATTGTTTAATATTTACAATTATGTTTCATTTATTAGTAAAGCCTAAAGAAGGGGGGCTAAAATCTTCACAAGTGAAAACCAATGAATGTCGTCTATATTATATAACATTCAATCAAGTCAGTGAAAACCACAAAAATCATAGGATAGATTGAATTGACTTGAGTTATTGCTGTCATAATATTTAATTTTCTTACTATAAGGAAAAATGTTCATTACTCTAAAGAACTAAGATAATAATAATATAATTATCAATAATACTAAATAACATATTTTATAGCAATTTCAGTATTCAATACATTATAATTTTGAAAATTACAATATAATTTATAAAGAAATATCTACCATATTTGTCTCTGTCTTCTTTTTTAAAGAGTAAAAAACTATAACTGCTTTAATATTCATTACCCATATTCTCTTGTCATTCTCCCTATTTCTTAAAATTTCATATTTCCTATCTTTTTATCTATTTTATATACTGGGAAAAGTATTTATTATCATTTTCTTATTAATTAAATTTTCCCTTGTATATAGAGTCTAGAATGCATTCATTGTTTATTTTATTTCAATGAATATACTTTATTTCCAAGAATTTTGGTTGTATTTACTTTATATACGCTTTTCTCCATCCAACCTAATTTGTTTCATAATTTCTTGTGGTTTTCCAGTCATATATAGAAGAAATTTCTGAAAGTCTTCCAGGCAACATTTTTCAAAAATTCATGGAAAGTGACAAGTTCACTAGATTTTGTCAGTGGAAAAATGTAGAACTAAATATCCATTTGACCATGAATGATTTCAGTGTACATAGGATTATTGGGCGAGGAGGATTTGGTGAAGTATGTGGTTGCAGAAAAGCAAACACTGGAAAAATGCAATGAAATGCTTAGATAAGAAGAGGATAAAAATGAAACAAGGAGCAACATTGGCCTTAAATGAAAGGATTATGTTGTCCCTGGTCAGTACAGGAGATTGCCCTTTCATTGTCTGTATGACCTACGCCTTCCACACTCCAGATAAACTGTGCTTCATCCTGGATCTGATGAACAGTGGCAATTTGCTCTATCACCTTTCACAACACGGGGTGTTTTCTGAGAAGGAGATGCTGTTTTATGCTGCTGAAATCATTCTGGGGCTGGAGTACATGCACCATCGGTTTGTTGTTTAAAGAGATTTGAAGCAGGCAAATATCCTCTTGGATGAACACGTGCACGTGAGGATATCAGATCTCGGGTCTTGCCTGTGATTTTTCCAAAAAGAAGCCTCATGCGAGTGTGGGCACCCATGGGTACATGGCTCACGAGGTGCTGCAGAAGGGGATGGCGTATGACAGCAGTGCCGACTGATTCTCCCTGGGCTGCATGCTTTTCAAACTCCTAAGAGGGCACAGCCCTTTCAGACAACATAAAACCAAAGATAAGCATGAGATAGACCGAATGACACTCACAGTGAATGTGGAGCTTCCAGATACTTTCTCCCCTGAATTAAAGTCCCTTTTGGAGGCCTTGCTCCAGTGAGATGTTAGTAAACGGCTTGCCTGACATGGAGTGCACAGGAAGTAAAAGAGCATTGTTTTTTCAAACGCATTGAATGGCAGCATCTCTACTTACAAAAGTATCCCCCACCCCTGATTCCTCCCCGAGGAGAAGTCAATGCTGCCGACGCCTTTGATATCGGCTCATTTGATGAAGAGGATACCAAAGGCATTAAGCTTCTTGATTGCGACCAAGAACTCTACAAGAACTTCTCTTTGGTAATCTCTGAACACTGGCAGCAGGAAGTAGAGGAAACTTTATGACGCAGTAAATGCAGACATGGATAAAATTGAGGCCTGGAAGAAGGCTAAAAATAAGCAACTCGGCCACGAAGAAGATCATGATCTGGGAAAAGACTGTAGTATGCATGGGTACATGTTGAAACTGGGAAACCCTTTCCTGACTCAGTGGCAGCGTCGATATTTTTACCTCTTTCCAAGTAGACTTATATGGAGAGGAGAGGGAGAATCCCGGAAAATTTTGCTGACAATGGAACAGATTCTGTCTGTGGAAGAAACTCAACTTAAAGACAAAAAAATGCATTTTGTTGAGGATAAAAGAAGGGAAGCAATTTGTCTTGCGATGTGAGAGTGATCCCAAGTTTGTACAGTGGAAGAAAGAGTTGACGGAAAACTTTACCGAGGCCCAGAAGTTTCTGCATTGCGCCCAAAAGTTCCTCCACAAGCCTCGGGCTGGTGTTGTTGAGCTCTCCAAGCCAGTGCTCTGTCACAGAAACAGCAACGGGCTTTAACGTCCAGGACAGAGGGTCCTGGAGAAGACTGCCTGGAGGAAGCGCACGCCTCTGCATGCAGCCCTTTTGGGAGAAGTATGGGGATTCGATATTGGTTTTGCTTATCAGGGGAGATATTCTGTGGCTGGGAAGACCCAAGCAAGACTACGAGATGCTCTCGCGAGCAACCGAGACCTTCCTCAGGTATGGGTTGGCTCTCCCTCCCCCACCTGGTGCCTCCACGGTCACATTTGTCCGTAATCGAAAACAACTGAAGAAAGGAAAGTTCTTTTACTTTGCTGCACACTTATTTTGGTATGGACCGAACCTAGACCTTGAAATGATTCCTACTTATCCCTTAAATTTTTATGTCTGGTATCAAACATATCTTGGATTTTCTAAGGTGGAATTTAAAAATCTTCAGTGTCGGGTAATAGATTGCCCTAAGTGTTGCCATATTTTATCTATAAACAGTCACTGCTGATTTTAGATGTCTTTGTCCGAGCTACTGGGGGATGGGAGAGCAACGGTATGTTTCTTTTGTGCCTGTCAGAACTGACTTCTTATTGTCCTGGAGTTAAAAACTGAAGATATTTTCTGAAAATATTGAACTTGAGCCCTTCACTTTGCAAGCCGTAGCCTCCTCTATCCTGCCTTGCCTCTGACAAGGACATACCGAGGCATTCTCAATTAGATGCGAATGAAGATAGCATGTTTTCCGATTTGATGGTACTCAATAATAACATAAGGCATAACAGTAGATCACTGGAAAGGTGTACAATGATTCTGAAGACGAGGCAATGGAGTTTTGGCTTTTAGGGCAGTGGCAATTTACAAAATTTTTTCAGGTCCCAGGTGCTCAAGTCAACCAGCAGCAGCTATAAGTGTTTGGAGTGTTTGGGTGTGTGTGTGCCGACCGGACGGTATGTCTTCTGGGTTTTAACAATAAATGGTTACATGGCGCAGTAATTCTGGTTCCTTTTGCCTCTGGAAATGCATCGACAGTGGATGTGGAAAAGAATTGCTGTGTTTTACATTTTAGTATAATTTGAAATTAATTTTATTGAAAAAAGAATGCTGTAGAATGAACTGTGTCCTAATGGGTTAACTGTGAGTCCTTCTTTTCTGTTGCTCCCATCTGTCCTTAGTGAGTAACACTT
>JAQZBX010113605.1:0-10094 GCA_029593785.1 Cabassous unicinctus
GCACTGGGAGGTATCAAGAGAAAACAGCACTGGATCTGTCCTCAAGGAGCTAACTAATTAAAAGGAAGAGAAAATTGAAATAAGACAAAACTGTAAGTATCAGCAAATCCGGAAAAACCAAGGGAATCAATGACAAAATAGTAGAATTAATGAGAGAGTGCATCAAGTTATCTAAATATTTGCTGGGCATTGAATCATGAACTGGTCATAAGTAATACCTTACTGGTTCCCTCATCAATCAGTTAATGATACAAATAAAATCTCTGATGTGTTCACTTTATATCTGTAGGAGAGACATGATGATTTTACTTTTCTAAAAATTTCATAAACATATGACAGAAAAACCTAGCTGGTTTGAGTTTTACTTTCGGAATTTTTTGAGACTTTATTTTTGCCTAATAAATGGCCAGTTTGGGGGTTATGTTTTTTTCACTATAATACAGTATTTCCCTCCAAGGTCCATGCCAAATAATTTATGTACTCCTCCAAAACTTCAAAGAAATCTCAAGACCTGTATGGATGAAAACCAAAGGTTCTAAAGACCTGAGAGGGTGTGTTATCAAGTGGTGGTATATGGAGAAGTTCTAGCCCTTTACTTGGCAAGTGGTTCTTTCTTCTCAGAACCATCCATCATCCCCTCCATCACTGTTCAGGGCTGATTGCAGACACAGGTGACTTTTTCCTGCATCAATCAGCAGATCCATCCCCTGTCTCCCTGTGTTGCTTTCTAAAATGCCTGCACACACGATGTCTGGAGAGATGTCTCTAAGTTTCTACTCCCAAGGAATTTTTCTAAGCAGAAATTATCCAAATCCTATTTATTGATTTTTGCTCTCTTTTTTTGTGGCTGTTTCTCTCTTGCTATACCTCCAATGTCTCTTGAGTGAAACATACTCCCCGATAGGCACATTTCCCTTTTGCTTCCAAACCTATCCCTCAGAAAAAAAGACAATGTGCTCATAATTCACAGAAATCAGACTCAGAGGAGTGCTTCATTCTGTCTGGAGCCAGTTGATTGCATCCATAAAGTAACTAGAAAATTCCACACAATAGGAATATGTCAACTCTACAGTTAGGCAGAGTAAGCAAAACTCAACCAGGCTGATGTAGAGCAATTCAGATCCTCCCAGGAGATGAATTACACACAGTGTTCCAGGTCTCTGAAACACAGTGTATGTTAGAGAACACTTGAGAAGGGGAGGGGAGAGATGGCTGACCTGAGATGGCTTCCTGGGAGTGGGCTTTCATGTGGAGTGGGGAAAGAGCAAGAAGGCATCTTGTGCTTGGCAGGAAGTATTTGTGCTGAATAAATCTGTCCTCAAGGGAGGTGAAGAGACAGTAAAACAGAAGGGTGAGAAAAGAGAGAGAGAGAAAAGAAGAAGACAAGAAAAACAAGGGAGAGAAGAGAAGACTGCAAGGGGAAGAGGGTGGGATCCAGGTCACAGCCAAGGTGCTGGAAAGTTCTCATGCATTCCTCCCTGGATTGGGAGGTGAGATCGGATATGTGTGTCTGTATTTGTCAGTGTGGTTTATGCCCCCAGGCACATTCATCTAATCTCATTACATGTGAGTTTACCTCATCTCACAGGGCTGTTTCTGGGTTCTCTCTGTGAGCTCAAAGCCCAGTCGCTCAACCTGTTTTCCCCTGACTGTGAATCCTTTCATCCACTTTCCACCAAGTACTGGAGACTTCCAGGTGTTAACAGAAATGACTGTGAAGGTACCAAGTTCAGGTGGAACATGCTGGTCATTATCTGGTTGGCTAGAAACTTGGCAGTTCCTTTCTCACTTCCCTCGTGCCAGTGGAAAACAAGCCCATTGCCAAACCCCATTCAGTAAGAGTACACTAATGACCTTCCAGCAATCATACCACTTATGTCAGAACTGTTCATTGGAGCCAAAGTTTGTTAGTTTTGATTCCCAGCCAGCTTCCACACCCACAAACATACACATACACACACCTGCACATGCACATTTGGCCACCATCTTAATTCCCTCTCACCAACCTATTCATGAACCCATCAACCATCTAGAGATCTTTGAACAAGTTCTAGGAAAGGCCAATGTCTCAGTATGTATCTCATTTTTCTGATAACAGGGAAGCAGATGCTAATATTCAGAACAAAGCTATATTTTATCTAAGGTCTTAAGAATCTGCTACTCTAGATATCTTAGTATGCAATGTCTGGGCACATCTAAATGAAGAGGGTATCTTCTCATGGTTCCAGGCAGTGGTGTGCTGGTAAATGTCTAACAACCAACTTTCCAGGAATCAAAAGCCCTGGTCTGTAGCATTTGTCCATTTCCCTGCTGCAAATTTTCTCACAAAGGCTGATTCCCAGATTCCGACATAAGGACTTTCAACATGGAACTTGGAAAAGAACACATAATGGTCTCTCAAAAACTGGTGTGAGTGCTGAATTATATGTGTGGTTGTGATTGAAAGGGGAAAAGTTATGGTCGTGTATGTCACTAGAAGGAAAGCTAGAGGATAAAGCATGGGACCATATAACATAGTGAGCCCTGTGGTGGATGATGACTGTGGTTAATAGTACAAATATAAGAATGTTCTTTCATGAACTAGAACAAATGTATGTCACTATTACCAGCTGTTAGTAATAGTGTGGTATATGGGAAAAAATGCACCTAATGAAAGCTATGGGCTGTAGTTAACAGTAATGTTTTAATATTATTTCATCAGTTGTAACAAAGGTACCACACCAATGCTAAGTGTCAACAATAGGGAGGTATAATGGGTATGAGGTTTTTCTTTTTGGAATAATGAAAATGTTCTAAAATTGACTGTGGTGATGAATGCACAACTCTATGATTAAACTGAGGGCCATTTATTATAAACATTGGATGGATTGTATGGTCTGTGAATATAGTTCAATAAAACTGCTTTTCAAAAACTGTTGCTGGCTCAGGGTCTACTGCAGTGCTAAGTATTAATCAACTAAACAGAAGAGTAACAGAGTTTATGAAATAATTGGGATCAGATTTGGGGGTGGGGTGGAGGGAAAGATCTGAGGGTGATTTTCCCATTCAGCTTTCTCCAAAATTATCTTTGGCAAAGTAAAAGGATGGTCTGGTAGCACTAGGTACACCAGAAGGATGAGTCTCCGGAGTCAGACAATATTTATTGAGTGTCTTCTCATGTACCATACTTTAGTAAAAGATTAAACCAAAAAGGTCCAACTTGTTCCCTCTATGAATATATAAATCTCTGGAGGGTCTTACCTGTTTATAGTTTGTGACCTGAGAGTCTTCATACAGTAATAAAGTGGTTATGTGAAATTTTAGGACTTGGAGAAGACCTTATGGATTATTTCAGCCAATTCCTTTCAACTCTATCAGGCTTAAGCTCCCTGTTCGGTCCATCTTTATTGAAGTATAATGGAAGTACACCAAATGGTACATATTTTAAGTGTACAATTTGATCAGTTTTATATGTATTTTATATGTGTACCTATGAACCCATCACCACAATCATCTCCTTATAAAATAAATTACTCTGTAACAACCAATGGAAGAATTTTGTCGATAATATAACCCACCTACAAACATGTTTTAAAAAGTCAATATAATGATCTAATTATAATGTGTATTTCAGTTAATAAACTCTCAGGTAGGTCTGTATCAGGAAACAGTGAAGAAGTCAGATGGGTGGATTTATGTAGAGAACTGTTGGGAATGCCACAGTGCAAATGCTAACATATATGAGCGGATTGTGTCTGGGGCTTAACCACAACGAACAGCTTTGCAATTGTGTGAGGTACATTTCTGAAATCAGTGCCCAAGTCTTATTAGAGTTCCAAACAATAAAAGAAAAAAAAAAAGTCCCTTGATTTATATATTAAGCCTGTGCAAAAATACTTCGTGTTTATATGTAGAGTGGAGTTGGATTCCAGGTGTAAATAAAATAATAAACAGGCTTCTCACCCACAAGACTGTATATTAGGACAATCTAGAGTGTTGCAGAATGTGAGATAATTATTTTGTGGAATCACATCACGGAACATGTAACATCCTTAGCTCCCACCCATTAAATACTGAGTGCTCCCACTCCCACCCCAATGATTACTGTGATGATCCCAAAAGGCTCTCACTGCTCCTGGTAAGAACACTGGTATAATCTAATACAAGCTTTGCAGAGAAATTTCATGTGATCTGGGTGTATTAGTTAAGTTGTTTTCAGTGATAAATCACTGGCTCAAACTGGCTTCAACAATAAAATAATGTATTATCTTGCCTAATGGCAGCTCAACAATGTCATTGGGAATCCAGATTTTCTGCACCTGTCTGTCCAGCCACACACTGGCTGGCTGTGAGATGGCTGTACAGCCCAGCACCCCATCCAAACCCAATCTCAACCCAAGGAGAAAGGAAGAATTTCAAAGATGTCCCCTCTGCAGTTTCCCTTCATTTACCAATCCCTCTTGTGGGGAATGGGGAAATGTATCAGTCAGCCAAAGGGGTGCTGATGCAAAATACCAGAAATCTGTTGGCTTTTATAAAGGGTATTTATTTGGGGTAGAAGCTTACAGTCACAAGGACCTAAAGAGTCCAACTCAAGGTACCATAGGAGGTACTTTCTCACCCAGAGTCTGTTGGCACGTGTTGATGCAAGATGGCGGGTGACATCTGCAAGGGTTCAGCCTTCCTCTTTCCTCTTAAGGCTCTGTGGTCCCAGCTTCTTCTGATCTCAGCTGTAGGCTGGCATAAGGCTCATCTCTCTCCCCAGGGCTCGTTTCTTTCCACGCTCAGCTGCTCTGTTCTCTTCACAAGGTCAGCTGTAAACCATCAGGCTCATCTCTCTTCCTGGGGCTGCAGGATCCTGTCTAATGAGCTGTCTGTCTTCCTCTTATCTGCTTCTGTGTGTTCTCCTTCTCCGTGTATTTACTTTATTTACTTCTGTGTGAGTATCTTCCCACCAAGGAGGCAGAGACTAAATGTCCTACTGATGTGGCTGAATCAAAGTCCCAATCTTAATTTAAGCAAGTAAAAGTGAAACCTCTGAATCTAATACAATCTAATATGCCCAGAGGAACAGACCAGTTTACAAACATAATTCAACATCTATTTTTGGAATTCATAAATAATATCAAACTGCTACAGGAAATCACCATGGGGTAAGACTAGTCGGGATCTACCCCAGGGAGAGGTGGATACCAAACAAAAACAGGATTCTGTAATGAAGGAAAAGAGAGGGATTTTGGATGTAGGTTAGGCTATTGTCTTAGTTTACCAGGGCTTGTACAACAAATACCACACATTGGTGGGCTTAAACAACAAGGATTTATTGTCTCATGGTTTCAGAGGCTAGAAGTCCAATATAATGGCACCAGTAAGGCCTTACTTTCTCCAAAACTTGTGGCATTCTGGTGATGGTGATCTTGTACCATATGACAAGCTCCCTCTCTCTACATCTGTCTTTTACTTTCTTTGTAAAAATATCCAATTTCCTTTGCTTATAAGGACTTCAGCCATGTTGGATTAAGGTCTGCCCCCATTCAGTTTGGCCCATCTTAACTAATAATATCTTCAAAGGTGTTCATAGATGTGTTCACATGGACAGGGCTGGGGTTAGTACTTGAACATGTCTTTTGTGGCATTCATGATTCCATCCCCAACAGTGATCGACAGAGACTGGTTGAATGTGAACTATATGAGTACTAATGGGATGGGATAGAACATGGAGGTGACTTGGACAAAGAGGCTTGGATCCTAGGATCTCTGTACACCTTTATGTCTTATGAGATGGTAACAGAAGAGACCAGTGCAAAGGGGAGAAGCCTACGGCTCCGATGGCCCCTAAATTTTGCCATCCCTTCTCTCTCCCTCTCTCCAACCAACGATCCATCCTTGAAGCACAGATGAGGATGCTGGGGCTTCACCAGCATGGCCCAGGTCTTATGGCCCCATCACCTCAGCTTGCACGGTGCCTGTCCCCATGCAATTCTGCAAGGGAGGGCTGGAGGGCCAGCCAGATCATTATTGCATTTTAGACCCATCACCTATGAGTGCTTAATGATGTTTTATGACCCAAACTGAAGGGCAGCTTTGTCTCTACCTGGTCTAGCATCTACCATTTCAGCCATTTGTCAGTCCACAATGAGCCACATCTCATCTTGTATCCATCACCCCCTCTCCTCTTACTCACTCTCCTCTCTCTCCACCAGGAGCATTATAACTTTGGGGGAGAAGAGTTGTTTTAAGAACTGACTGTGGAATTTCTCTCTTGGAGAAAACTAGCTTGGCTCGGGCATATTTCTAAATGGGCATGTTTGTTTATGAAGATGGGGACCTGGCAGATGCAGGTTGGGAAATGACAAAGAGCTGGAGAAACAGATTTGAATTAGGGAGAACAGGAGAACTCAGGTAGAGAGCCACAGCAGCCACAGCCACACGCAAAAGAGAAAAGGGAGCAAATGTGGAAAGAGATTACTCTCCCATGTTGGAGACCAGAAGACAATAGAGGGAAAGGTGGCCAATGAGAAACTCACTGGAGGAAGTATGGAAGGGTGGTGCCTAATTGTTCATCTTAAGTCATCTTCTTTTTTAAAAAAATCTTTTCATGTAATAAATTGTATTTTTAAAGAAGTTTTATATTACAGAAAAGTTACATTGAAGGGGATTCCCACATACCCTACCTCCTACACCCCTCCAACATTTTCTCCTATTTTTTTTTCACTTTTTTACTTTTTAAAAGATGCTTCAGTTACGTAAATGTTTCAGAGAATATATAGGGGATTCTCATATGCTCCACTCCCCATACCTCCCACATTTTCCCACATTAGCAACATCTTTCATCGGTGTGGTACATTCATTGCAATTGATAAACACATTTTGGAACATTGCCACTAAGCATGGATTATAGTTTACATTGTAGTTTACGCTCTCTCCCATTCGACTCTGTAGGTTATGGCCAGATATATAGTGGCCTGTATCTGTTGTTGTAATATCATTCAGGATGATTCCCAAGTCCCAAAAATGCCCCCCTATTATACCTGTTTCTCCCTCTCCCTAACCCCAGAACATCCATGGGTCATTGCCTCCACAACAATGGTATTTCTTCCATTGCTAGAATCACAATAAGTCTATAGTAGAATACCAGTAAGTTTATTTCAGTCCATAGTTCATTTCCCAATCCTGAGGACTCTGGGATGGTGATACCCACTCCACCATCAGTTGAGGGGGTCTGCGATCCCATACATCTGATGGGTGGGACTCTCTTGCTTGCAGTTGTAAGCACTCTAGGTTCCTTGGTATGTTGTTTGTCTATCATATTCTCCCTGTCAGTTGTCCTGGGTGAGTCCATTGAACTGGACAGTAGGTGTTGCAACTCCATTGAGATTCAAGGCTCAGCTGACACATGGACAGCCCAAAGATTTAAGTTTCTTGGATGTATACCTAGCAACTCTAGTACTAATTATAGGTTCAGATAGAAGGACAGAAGAGCCATGCATAGGGAAACCACTGCTGAGTCTAACTCAGTCACACTGGGGAGCATAAATACCAGATTAGGGCCCACTGGGAAGGGACCAAATTCCTGAGCTGTCTGCCCTGAGTATAGTGTCTGGATGTTTCCATATCCCTGAGGAGCTTTGCTATTTGGGGTCATATCTACTTTGGCTGTCAGTGAGATCCTGTTGAGATGTGCATAAGCTCTACCTCTGGGATGGTTTACAGGAAATAGGAAGTTTGAAGAGATTGTGAGCCAATGCCCATATGGGTGAAATCCATGACAAGGTGGAAGCATGTAGTTGTGCAGTGAAGGGACATGACAGAGGTATAGTGATAATATTGGGTTGGGTGGTGCAGGTTTGACAGGGGGGCAGGGTGGAGACGGTGGGTTGGAAGGTCCATGGAACTAGGGGAAGGGTTGGGGGAAGGAGCAGGTGAACACTGGGGATTGGTAGGTTGAAATTACAATGTTGGGAATGCTCACTTGGCAATATAATAAGGAAGGGTTACTGGTTTAGGGTATTGGATGGCGGGCATTCGGGCCAGGGCACACCTGGGGCAGGCTTCTAAGGAACGTGTGAGTGATCATTTTGGCATAGTGTGTTGCATCAGTGGGTAGAGACCCACATAATTAGCCAGAACGTGTTGGACTCCCATCCTGGGGAGGCCTGCTATGTTCTCAAACAGAGGGATGGGAGTCACTTGAGAGCATGGGCAGTACCTAATAGGGGAGGACAGACCAGTGTGTCAAGCCCTCAGTGAAGATGCAAGTAACTATGAATCTTGTCCTTCAAGGAGTAAAGCCTGGTGGTCACCATTTTCACCTATTATTAACATCTTTACATTAATGTGGTACATTTGTAACAATTGATGAACACATATTGAAGCATTGCTACTAACCATTTATATTATAGTTTAAACTCTGCCCTGCACAATTTTATAGGCTTTGACAAAATGTATTATGGCCTGTATCCATCATTGCAATGTCATGCAGAACAATTCCAGTGTCCCAAAAATGCCCCATGTTGCACCTATTCTTCCCTCTTGATCCCCTCAGAACCTCTGGTGGCCACTGCCTTTATATCAGTGTTACAAGTTCTTCCATTGCTAGAATAGTAATAAGTCTATAATAGAATAATAATAAGTCTAGTTTAGTCCATTGTGGTCACCACTATCTTTATATCAATGTTACAAGTTCTTCTGTTACTACAGTAATAATAAGTCTACTTTGGTCCATGCTTGTATTCCAAGCTTATGTTTGTTCATTCCTCAATCTTGAGGATTTGGGGGTGGCGATGTCTGCTCTGCCTCAGAATGAGAGGGGACTTAGATCTTATGGGGTAGATGGAAAGAACTGTTTTGCTTTCAGTTGTAGATTCTCTTTGTTTTGGGGGATGGGGGCTGTCCATCATCATCAATGTGTTAGTTGCCCTGGGCAAGTCCAATGAACTGGAGAGTAGGTGTTGGGGGCAACTCTGCTGTGATTCAGGGCTCAACCTGCGTATGAACAAAAGGAAGACTTAACTCTCTGGAACATATATTTAATGGGCATAGTGCTAATTATCAGTTCAATTTTTTAAAAAAGGGCTGGAAGGACCATGTGTAGGGAAATTATAAATGAGCTTAACTCTGTTTCATTGGGGAAATAGGTTATCATGTATTCCAAGGTATGGTCTACCGACGGGATGCTAGTTTCATGGGGCTGTATGTCTTGCCTAAAGTGTCAGGATGTCTCTAGATCCCTCAGGGGCACACCTGCTTGAGGCATTGTTTACTGTGGCAGTCAGTGAGATCCTGCTGAGACCTGCATAAGTGTAACCTCTGGAAAGACCACCCAACTCACTTTGAGATCTCCTAACTATAAAAATGCTTTTGTATTTAATGTCCCCCCCCTTTTGGCCAAGGTCTTTTTCCAGATGCATCCCTGGTTGTTGTCATCTTCTGTGCTGTGTTGTGTGCAGCCCAGCCCCATCTTTCTGAATTTTGACTGAAAGTCTCTTATAAACCCACGGGCTTTGTAAGTGGAGTTGGGAGAAATCAAGGAAGGGGCTGTGGTCCAGATTGGGGTTGACATAGAGCAGAGAGAAGGAAGCAGCCTCAGCAGTCATGCTGTGAGTTAGATCAAGAGGTTTCAGGAACGGGAAATTGGAATGAGGGGTGACCATGGGAATGTTCCCCCCCGGGGAGTTTGCAGAAATCTTGGGTAGAGCCCTGGACTTCCCACAGGATGTGGGAAGAGGCTTAGCCATTTCTACTTGAATCCAGAAGGACCTGGTGGACCAGCTGACTTCCATGTTATGCAACCATCACCCTTCAGTTTTCTGGCCAGAAATTGACACAGGGGATAAAAACAAAAACAGAAACAAACAAACAAACAAAAAACCAGGCTCTTGATGTATCAAAGTTTTGTGTGATAGGAGTTGGAGGCTTTGTTCACATTTATCCGTACCTTCATCCAATCCCCAATATTTTCGGCACTAGAAACTGTGGCAGGCTCCAGGCTCATGACAATGAGTGTCTTCTAGTCCCCTTGGAGGTGTTTCTCACATCAGACCAACCACCCTACGTGTCTCTGGACGTCTCACACTTTTCCCCACTTATCTTTGTTTTCAACAGTCTGGTATGCT